>CM046857.1:43235369-43317869 GCA_025617745.1 Heliocidaris erythrogramma | reverse complement strand
TCGTAATACTTTTATTTAAATGTCATGACAACAAGACTACATGTATACAGCATCGATTTCATGTTGCATTTACACCATGTAGCGTTACATACTCATGTAACTCCATGTACTAGTTCACTCTCAACCACTGACCTCTACTCACAGAAATCGGAAGAGCGCCATCTGCTGTTATAAATAAACAACTCTTCATTTCTTATAAGTATGTTATGAGAACCCAAACTGTCAACACGCCTTTGCAGGTACATCGTGAGAGCGCCGGACTGTAAATCAAGAGATCGGCGGTTCGAGTCCACCCAAGGTAAGAACAAAAATATGTAAATTATTGTATGTAAATTATTGTATGTAAATGTGTATATATATGTAAATGAAACATGTAAATATATGTAAATATGATGATAAATATGATGATGAGATAGAGAGAGACACAGAGGGAAAAGAGAGACGAAGATGGAAAAGAGAGAGATCGCCGATGTTACAAAAAAAAGTTTCAATAACTCTTTTAGTATACCCCAAAAAATACTATACCCCATTTTTACTCAACCCCCATCAAAAATGTCGCCCTCTTTTAGACAGTTGGAATAGTTAAAAAAAAAAAAAATAGTATGGTAGCAAAAAAAAAACCCCAAAAAAAATGAAAAAAAAAGTGGCTGGGACATAAGGAATTCTTTCCATTTCTTTTGCCCCCCATTTGCCCCCCATTTGCCCCCCCCCCCCCCCCCACCCCACTTTAAAAATCCTGGTGCCGCCACTGCCGGTTATATTTTCTACATCTTAGACAAAAGAAAAACGAAAAAACCAGCAAGAGTACATTTTTCAAAAAAAATTCTAAAACGTCTATTACAAAAGTCTACTCAACACACTCATTCGAGGAAAGCCCCCCCCGGTTGTCTCGAAGTGGCGCGTTCATTGAACTTCTCGTTGGGAACGCGTCCATTCGAGATAACCGGGGGGGGGCTTGTCTCGAAAGGGTGTGCCCGTTCCCGCTCCCATCCCGCTCCCATCCCGCTCCCATCCCGCTCCCATCCCGCTCCCGCACCCCACCCATTCGAGACAAGCCCTGCTGACTCGCTTCTCAATTAATAACGATACTGCCAAACATGTACCCACCCAAGTCATCGGAGCGCCGCCGCGAAGATGCGGGGTGAGCGCGGCTTCGCGCGCGGCACGGCTCCATAAAGTTAGCACCCACACTCCAGAGAAAACAAACTTTTTACTTACCGCTATACCAACCAACAATACAAGGAAGAAGTAAATGACTAGAACCACGATATCCCCTGGTAAAAGTCCTGATGATTCCATGTTCATTAATTATATGTCCACATTATTGAAAGTTTAGACAGTGAAATATTAAGATGAAAATAAGTTTTAAAAACTCTGCCTCGGTGTACAGTCAGGTCTAACGTTATATATACATTAACTGTACTATACTGGCGGCGGCCGACGTTCGTCAGGGAAGTTTCAAGTTCGTTGACCCTGATCACGAAGCGCAGCATGCAGGGCTAGGACGCGTTGACCAATCAGACCGCAGCATTGTTACTTCGTCGGACGAAGAGGATATGGCAAGCCTAATGCCCAATAAGTCAGATAAACTCAGTTTTTCGCCGATAAACTGAGTTTTTCGCCGATAAACTGAGTTTTTCGAGCGATAAACTGAGTTTTTCGAGCGAAAAACTAAGTTTTTCGAGGGAAACTCTGCATATCAACTGATAAACTTAGTTTTTCACGATAAACTAAGTTTTTCACTCGAAAAACTTAGTTTATCACCGATAAACAGGGTTTTTCTCGATAAACAGAGTTTTGAGAGGTCATTTGATATGCAGAGTTTCTCTCGATAAACTCTGTTTATCACTTGAAAAACTCGGTTTTTTCGGTGATAAACTAAGTTTATCGGCGAAAAACTCAGTTTTTCGGCGATAAACTAAGTTTTTCAATTGATAAGCAGAGTTTCTTGATAAACTAAGTTTATCACTTTGAAAAACCCTGTTTATCGAAGTGATAAACAGGGTTTTTCGAAAAACTATGTTTATCAAACGATAAACACAGTTTTTCATTCGAAAAACTATGTTTATCAAACGATAAACACGGTTTTTCGGAGATAAACTAAGTTTATCGGCGAAAAACTCTGTTTATCAATTGATAAACAAGGTTTTTCGAAAAACCCTGTTTATCAAACGATAAACAGGGTTTTTCGATATGCAGAGTTATTGTGAATTTACCGCGAGTGGGCGCTACAAAAGTACATAAAGAAGCTGGCCTGTGAGCATCGAACTCAAACATAGTCAGCAAAATGCCTTCTTGTGAAGCCATCAACTGTACCGATCGACTTCTTTCTTTCATTTAATATATCTTCTTCTCTTTCACAACAATGGCAGGAAAAGATAGAAGAAAAGTTTAAAAAAAAAAGAAATACATAGGGAAAGAGAAGGGGATAGATCAAATGATAAACACCAAAAAATACATATGGAAAGGGGAGACGATGACAGATGGAAGGAAAAACAAAGAAATATATAGGGAAAGGGGAGAGAAAAGATGAAAAGAAAAACAAAGACAGACATAAGGATAGAGAAGAGCATGGATGGAAGGAAAAACAAAGAAATACATGATGAAAGCGAAGAGAATAGATAGAAGGAAAAACAAGGAAATATAAAGAAGGGGGAGAGGATAGATGGAAGGAAAAACAAAGAAATCTATAAGGAAATAGAAGAGGATAGATGGAAGGAAAAAAAATCCATAAGGAAAATGAAAGAGGATAGATGGGAGGAAAAACAAAAAATACATAAAGAAAGGGGAGACGATGATAGATGGAAGGAAAAACAAAGAAATCCTTAAGGAAAGAGAAGAGGACAGAATGAAGGAAAAACAAAGAAATATATAGGGAAAGGGGAGAGAAAAGATGAAAAGAAAAACAAAGACAGACATAAGGATAGAGAAGAGCATGGATGGAAGGAAAAACAAAGAAATACATGATGAAAGCGAAGAGAATAGATAGAAGGAAAAACAAGGAAATATAAAGAAGGGGGAGAGGATAGATGGAAGGAAAAACAAAGAAATCTATAAGGAAAGAGAAGAGGATAGATGGAAGGAAAAACAAAGAAATCCATAAGGAAAGAGAAGAGAATATGGAATAAAAAACAAAGAAATACATCAAAAAAGGGGAGAGGAGGTAGATGAAAGGAAAAACAGAAAAATTCGTATGGAAAGAGATGATATATGGAAGGAAAAACAAAGAAATATATAAGGATACGGGAGGGGATAGTTGGATGGAAAAACAAAGAAATACATAAATAAAGGGGAGAGGATATAGAAGAGGAAAAACAAAGAAATATATAAGGAAAGGGAAAAGGATAGATGAAAGGAAGAAAAAAAAATACATTAAATTATATATCCTCTGTTCTTTCCTTATGTATTTCTTTGTTTCTCCTCCCATCTATCCTCCTCTCTTTCCTTATATATTTTTGTTTTTCCTTCCATCTGTCCTCTTCTCTTTCCTTATGTATTTCTTTGTTTTTTCTCCCATCTATCCTCTTCTCTTTCCTTATGGATTTCTTCGTTTTTCCTTCCATCTATCATCGTCTCCCCTTTCTTTATGTATTTCTTTGTTTTTCCTTCCATCTATCCTCTCCCCCTTCTTTATATTTCCTTGTTTTTCCTTCTATCTATTCTCTTCGCTTTCATCATGTATTTCTTTGTTTTTCCTTCCATCCATGCTCTTCTCTATCATTATGTCTGTCTTTGTTTTTCTTTTCATCTTTTCTCTCCCTTTCCCTATATATTTCTTTGTTTTTCCTTCCATCTGTCATCGTCTCCCCTTTCCAGATGTATTTTTTGGTGTTTATCATTTGATCTATCCCCTTCTCTTTCCCTATGTATTTCTTTTTTTTTTTTTTACTTTTCTTCTATCTTTTCCTGCCATTGTTGTGAAAGAGAAGAAGATATATTAAATGAAAGAAAGAAGTCGATCGGTATACAGTTGATGGCTTCACAAGAAGGCATTTTGCTGACTATGTTTGAGTTCGATGCTCACAGGCCAGCTTCTTTATGTACTTTTGTAGCGCCCACTCGCGGTAAATTCACAATAACTCTGCATATCGAAAAACCCTGTTTATCGTTTGATAAACAGGGTTTTTCGAAAAACCTTGTTTATCAATTGATAAACAGAGTTTTTCGCCGATAAACTTAGTTTATCTCCGAAAAACCGTGTTTATCGTTTGATAAACATAGTTTTTCGAATGAAAAACTGTGTTTATCGTTTGATAAACATAGTTTTTCGAAAAACCCTGTTTATCACTTCGATAAACAGGGTTTTTCAAAGTGATAAACTTAGTTTATCAAGAAACTCTGCTTATCAATTGAAAAACTTAGTTTATCGCCGAAAAACTGAGTTTTTCGCCGATAAACTTAGTTTATCACCGAAAAACCGAGTTTTTCAAGTGATAAACAGAGTTTATCGAGAGAAACTCTGCATATCAAATGAAAAACTCTGTTTATCGAGAAAAAACCCTGTTTATCGGTGATAAACTAAGTTTTTCGAGTGAAAAACTTAGTTTATCGTGAAAAACTAAGTTTATCAGTTGATATGCAGAGTTTCCCTCGAAAAACTTAGTTTTTCGCTCGAAAAACTCAGTTTATCGCTCGAAAAACTCAGTTTATCGGCGAAAAACTCAGTTTATCGGCGAAAAACTGAGTTTATCTGACTTATTGGGCATTAGGCTTGCCATAAGAGGATGACAAGGTGGTAGACTTTTTTGGTTCCTGACCGTCCTCAAAAAGAATACATACTGATTTATGGCTCATTTTGAAGAGAAATAGTGTAGCAACACGCCTATTACAAAAGTGTAATGACGCAAGAAATGTGAGGTGTGTTTACGCGTCTTCTAAGACGCACGAATGAAAATCATTTTTAAGCTAGGCAATATGTAAGCCTGATTTTCAATGTTATGATAAAGGAATATGGTTCTAAATTTCAGATATATAGAATCTTGGAATATTCCTCTTTACATACATCCTAAATTTATGGATGAAACCTAAGAAGAAATGTTAAGAACGTCAAAAAATTAAACCCTTGCGCTACTCATGAATATTCATAAACTCGGAAGATTCATGAATACGAGCTGAATAAATACGGGTGAATTATCACGCGTGGCGCTCTGACTGTATGGTTAAAATGCGTACGAAGTTATACCGTATCGTACACAATACTTGCCACATGCGGTAATTTATATCGATAAGACGATTAAAGTTAATATGGAAAAAATGAAGTATGGTACCGGTATCAAGATACAAGCAATTTTAGATTCTAAAATGTGCCCCTTTCCCCAAGCAAGAGTTGTTTGTTTTTTCTCACTCCCGATATACTTCCCCTGAAAGAAATCCTACTTTAACACTACCCCATAACCCTACCTGAGCTTTAACTCAAAACAAGCCCATGATATGACTTCACCCCCCCCCCCCCCCCACCCCCCGGCTCATGGGGAGGGGAGACGGTTAGGAGTAGGAATAATGTTGCCTGAGAGGCGTATCTAGGATTAACAGATTAAAGGGAACATGTTTTTTCCCCTCAAACCGCCGCCCTTAGAAGCAAAGGAAATACAGTGACTAAATGAATGTTTTTAAAATTCAAAATTCACCTATTTTGCTGACGCAGCCTGCACGCTACAACCACCGCTGCAGCTTTTTCCTCTCAATAAGAGGGCGGCGGGGCCACGGCAATCTACCACCGTCCCTGCCAAAATCCCCTCCCCTGCAAATCCCTTTCTGGTAATGTCTTGATTTATTCAAATAGGCCCAATGACTGCCCTTACAAAAATGTACCATGGTAATACCATGGTAATACCGCGGTAAATTGGGACGGTATTACTGTGAAAGTACCATGAATTTACCGCGTTACCCATTGTCAAGATGAAAATACTATGAATGTACCATGCTTTTCATGGTACACGATGCAAATACTATGAATATACAAAGTTTTTCATAGTAATACTGTGGCAATACGATGTGTATCACGGATTTACCATGTTTTCGTGGTATGGCGGTAATACCATGAAATACGTAGTCTTACCATGGTATTTTTTTTATAAGGGTGTATTTGCAGCCCATGGGCGAATCCAGAGGGAGGGACCGAGGGCTGCAATCCAATATTGAAACTAAAACATGAAAACTCCTCATTCTGTATACTTTGTTTTTTAAGGGGGGGGGGGGGGGGGGGGGGTAACGTCCCCTCCCCAAATTTTGATTTCGTTAGATTATTAACTTGGAAGGGTCATTACATAAGATTTATTTATTTTTTTTTTATCGGAGGAAAAATAATTTGCCCCACCCTCTCCCTTTGGACAATCCTGCATGGATCAACCCCCTAATTATGCCTAAATTTTCCCATTCATGAACAGCACAGAAAAACCTCTGAAAACAATGAACGTTAATTGAGAACATCCGGTAGATGGATTTTTTTTTGTTTTGAATAATATTTTATTGCTTCCTCTCAAGAACAATATTACATTTCAAGAAACAATCATGATAAGTCACATATAAAATAATTTGCATATACAAAAGAAACTTAATGAAATACATTAATACCAGTAAAAATTATAAAATTCTCTGAAATTATCCATAATTATTTTTCGATGAAAAGAAAACACAATGCATCAATCGTTGGACATAGATATATAACTATTTTCTTTCATATAATATATTATAGTAATAATAAAGAGCTTTTTCTTTCAAGTAATATATTATTCCTTCGTCTTGAAAGATACATTAATATCACATTAAATCATAATACAGTGTATATAATATTCAGACAAAAGGAACTAAAGAACAGAGTTTACATAGACCAATTATACTTTTAAACAATATAAGGTCTTCTTAAACTCGGAATAACAGAACAAAGGCTCCTTTTTTTTTTAGAAAGAAAACAAATACAATATATCGATCATTGAACATGCATTAAAAAAAAAAAAAAAAATTATACATGATTTCTTGAAACGATTCTTTATTTAAATAAGATATAGCAACGACAATCAGCAACGACGCCATCTAGAGACAATAATCATTGAGGTGAAATCTATGGGTAATACATGTATTCATTTTTTTTTCAAAACTGAACGTTTAAACTTTAATTACGTTACTCCGTTCATAATTCTGACTTGTTACGCCAGTAGCTATAGAGCAGAAGTGCCCTGCTACTTCTTCTCATGCTCTTCCACTTTCCTTCCCCTTTCCTTCCCCCTTTTCTTCCCCCTTTTCTTCTTTCAACCTCTTCTTCCACAATCCCTCTCAAGTTCTCCTGATTTCAGCTCCAGGTAATTTTTATCAAATCCTCCTTTTCCCGTCTTTAATTGTTATGTGATAATACTAATGATAGTAATAAGAATTTAATCATCAATAATAATAATAATAATAATGATACTAATAATAATAGTAATGACAATAATAATAATAATAATAACAATAATACTACAACTACTACTACTACTACTAATAATAAAAAAATCAATGCAAATTTACAAGGCCACTGATTAGGGAAAGAGTGCGGGAAAGGGTCCTATCGTCTTGTTTTCTAGTCCTTTTTCCACTGCCCACTTTCTTGTTCTCATATTCTCCTCTTTTTTCCTCCCCCCCCCCCCCCCACCATTCGATGGGGGGGGGGGGGCATGTGCCCCTGTAGCCTGTAGCTGCACCACTGATGATTATTATTTTTATTATTACATTTGTATGGCAACAAAGATATGGCTTTTTCTGTTCTTTGAAAGCGCTTTACATATAATTAATATTACCCTGGTAATTTGGATTCAATTGCCATTCCGCACATACAGGGCAATCTCTCCACTACTAGCACAGAAGTACATTCCAGCCAAGAGCCATTTTACTGGGATACCGCATTATCCCACATTCTTGATAACTGTTGTGTAATTTTTATCCATAAGAGGTCATTTATAAAAAAATAATCTGTCAAAATCAAAATCAAACTTTGAAAAATTTTGATGACCACACCTCCATCCTGACTTAATATGATGATGTGTGGCAGGGTATAGAGGGATTTGTGTTTTATTTACAGCCCCGATTCTGACAAATCTTTCTTAAAGTTAAGTAAATTTGACGCAGGAAGAGCGCAAGGGGGCACACTGTTTGAGTTGTCTCCTGCCCGTTGAATAAAAGCAAAAATATATCCAATATCTAGCTTGTAACGACATATGGAGAGCTTGAGAATATAATACACCAAACAGCTTGTCCTTTACCATAATATAAAATATTTATTAATGCCCTTCAGTACCAAATCATATTCCATAATGTATTCTATCAAAAACATAAGACACAAAGAGTAACTTACATAGCTTATAGGAATTTCCTTTTTGTCAGATGATATTTAACATTGAACCACATGCTGTTTACGCAAAGAGATCTCAGATGACTGAAGATCAATGATACAAACACTTTTTAAAAGATTTATAGGAACCAAGGCACTGGAGGCATAGGAGGGCACGACTAGCTACGTACCCCTTTCAAAACAAATTTTCAACATTAAAGGTATCTGAAAAAGTAACAGGTAATGCTTGCCATATATATATATATATATTGTAAGTTATCTACTAAAAATTTGCTACTCAGAGCATTTTCAGAGTTGCCCCCCCCCCCCTTACAAACACCTGGATCCACCCCTAATTTTGTGGACTTTCTGAATAAGTGTGAGAAGGTCTGCGAGACCCAAAGTTTTTGGCCTGTGGGACTGTGCCATCATTAACGCTCAGAAAGAAGGGGGTTCACAAGAGTGAGTCTCCTTGTCTCCAAAGCCTTCGTTCTGACAAAAGTTTAGTCAACTGTGGTGTAGCTGCTCAATTCAGGTATATATATATATATATATATATATATACAAATACAAAGTTTCAGATAAAAAGTACACAAGATTCTGAGGTAATTTCAATGTTATATATCAGTGGAAGACATGATGCTAATAGCCTACACAATGGAAAAGATTAGAATTCTTGATTAGTACTCTGTAGTTCAGCTTATGTGAATGCTTCCCACAATGGAAAAGACTATAGGACCTTGATTAGTACTCTGTAGTTCAGCTTATGTGAATGCTTCCCCCAATGGAAAAGACTATAGAACATTGATTAGTACTCTGTAGTTCAGCTTATGTGAATGCTTCCCCCAATGGAAAAGACTATAGAACATTGATTAGTACTCTGTAGTTCAGCTTATGTGAATGCTTCCCCCCAATGGAAAAGACTATAGTTTGTAAAATCAGCACTGATTTTCTTATTTACTATATAAATCTATATACCTACCTATTATGCCTGTAGTCTTGACTACGGGACCCCTTCGAGAATTATCACACATGTGTCACAATATTGTGCGCACCCCCCGTAATCCTATTGTCCCCTTTGCCACTCACGCGCGTCAATACGCTACGGCCATCTTCCTCTTTTGCGAGCAACCCCAAGAAGAAACATGTTGCTTGCAAGGAGCGGGAAGGAGGGAGGGTCATAGGTAGGTATATAGATTTATATAGTAAATAAGAAAATCAGTGCTGATTTTACAAATTTACTGCAATAAATCATATATACCTACCTATTATGCCAGACCAGCGCCAACTCAAAGACCGGGAGGCATGTTTCGAGCAAAGGAAATAGGATTACACCAAAGACTACAAAGAAGACACAGCGGCCTTCAAGGTGGCTGACGCAAACAAAGCTTCACCTGCGGGAATATCCCTAAGGTAGCAAGAAATGAAGGAATTGGGCGAACGCCAATAAGCAGCCTTCAAAATATCAACAAGCGCCACACCTTGAAACAGAGCCCAAGAAGTGCTGACACTACGAGTATCATGAGCACGAGGCTTACTGTCGGATAAAAGAGCCTCTGTGCCAGCGGCCCTAATAGCTTCAACGATCCATCTAGAAATGGAATCAAGAGAGGCAGGAGAAAAAGGCTCTCTAGTGATCAGGAACAACTGATCATCCTTACGATAAGACTTAGTCTTATCAATATACCATTTGAGAGCCCTAACAGGACACCAAACTTTGTCCTCACGCACCGAAGAAAGGTCAGAAAGCGGACAAAGAAAAATATCAACAGGACCGGAGGTAGCTGTCTGATTCTTGGCAACGAAAGAAGCCCTAGGAATCAATCTAACACCTTTTCTCTCCCAGCGAACATGACCAGGAGTAAGACAGAGAGCATGAAGAGTACTGCGCCTCTGCCCAGAGGCAATAGCTACCAAAAAGAGCGTCTTAACCGTAAGATGATGAAGCGAAGCTTCACCTAACGGTTCAAAAGGAGGTTTCGCCAAGGCCTCCAGGACCTTAGGCAGACTCCAAGACGGCACTAACTTAGAAAACGAAGGTCGTTTCAGAAAGAACGAACGAATCAAACCACTTAGCAGCGGGGAATTGGAAATCCCCGAACCATCCGAAAAACCCGAATGAATGGCCCCGATCGCCGAACGGTAGCCTCGGATAGTAGAAATAGATCTCCCTTTGTCAAATAACGAGATTAAGAAATCCGCAATTGAACCAATAGGAGCCTTAGAAGGGGTTTGATTTCTCTCTTTGCACCAAAGGAAAAAGACCGAGAGACGGGAATTGTAAATTTCCCTAGTAGAGACCCTACGACTGGACATTAAAAAGTCCGCGGCTCTATCAGAGAGACCCGACTGTCTTGCAGATTCCCTGACAGGGGCCAAGCAGTCAAATGAAGAGACTCCGGATTGTGGTGAAGAATCCCCGATAGGGGCTGTAACACCAGATCCGCTCTTAACGGGAGAACTAACGGTTGAGCCCTTAGAAGGCTCATAAGTTCCGGAAACCAATTCCTCCTGGGCCAAAAGGGAGCTATTACAAGCACCCTCGCCCGATCTTCCCTGATTTTCCGCAAAGCACGCGGAATCAGTTGGAAGGGAGGAAAGGCGAATCCCTGAAGGTTCTCCCAGCTGAGGGAGAAAGCATCGAGAGCCCATGCTCCCTGATCGCGAACACGGGAGCAATACTTCGGCAGCTGGTGATTTAGCACCGACGCAAATAGATCCACTTCCAGTGGACCTAGGCAACTGCGAATGCGGCAAAATACCTCCGGATGGAGCATCCATTCCGATGGAAGATACCTGCCCCGGGACAGAAAATCCGCAATGAGGTTTTCCCGACCGGGGATGAAAGAGGCCACGGGTGTGATAGCCATGCGACGACACCACCTCCACAGCTGAGCTGCTAGGGCATTCAAGGCAACCGAACGAGTGCCTCCCTGCCGATTGATATATGCCGCCACAGTAACGTTGTCCGTGAGAATCAGAACCGAACGACTGAGAAGTCGACTTCTGAAATGGAGCAAGGTCAACAGAACTGCCATAAACTCCAGGACATTGATATGAGGAAGAGTCCCAAGATGAGACCAATCCCCCGCAACCGTGCTGCCGTTGCAGTGTCCTCCCCACCCCAACCGAGAGGCGTCCGTCGAAACCGATATCGACGGAAGAGGGACAGAGAAGGACCTGCCTCGCGCGAGAAACACCTCGCTCGTCCAACAAGCGAGAAGAGACTTGATCTTTACTGGTACTGGAATCCAGACCAAAAGAGAGTCTTTTCCCGGCTTGAAGAACCTGAGGAGATGTCTCTGAAAGGGTCTCATGAGGAGCCGGCAGTCCTCTAAAACATCGACTAGACTGGCTAGATAACCTAGAAACTGAAGCCACTGTCTGGCCGAGACTCTTCTGGCCAGCAAGAGCTTGCGAGCCGCAGAGACAATGGTGAGAATCCTGTCTCGACTGGGCCGAGCTAACTGATTCCTTATGTCTAACACCGCCCCCAGAAAAACTGGGCTGCGAGTGGGGACTAACTCTGACTTTTCCCAATTTATTAGGAAACCTAAGTCTTGAGTAAGAGAGACGAGCAAACGAGTCTCGTCCAACAAACGATCGCGCGACTCCGCAAGGAGAAGCCAATCGTCCAGGTAACAAAACAACCGCAGGCCGCGACGCCTCAGAAAGGCCGCTAGCACCGCTACAACTTGAGTAAAAACCCGAGGGGCCGGGCGCAGCCCGAAGGGAAGAGCCCGAAAACGATAAGTCTCCGAGAGGAAGGAGAACCCCAGAAGATCGCGAGATGCGCGATGAATGGGAATGTGAAAGTACGCGTCCTTGAGATCTATCGAGACCGCGTAGTCTTCCCTTTTGATCAACGGAAGAATGGAGGCAAGAGTCTCCATCCGAAAATGAACCGGAGGAATAAATTTGTTTATCCTCTTTAGGTTCAGTATCAAACGAAGTTTTCCCGAGCGCTTGGGAATAACAAATATTGGAGAAAGGGAAAGAGACGGCCTGTCTCTTACCCTTTCTATAGCCCTCTTTTCCAAAAGAGACTCGATCTCCTTCGAAGCATGAGACCGAGACAGGGCAGACATGGGAGGTGACCGAATTCTTATAGCCCCTCCGGGGAGCGAGGCGCAAAGATCTATGAAGAATCCGTCTCGCACGACGGAGAGAACAAACACGTCCCCGGAGATGGCCTCCCAAGCGGGGAGAAACGCATGAAGTCGGCCACCTACCACATTCGGTCGAACAAGCGCTCGGGGAAAAACATCAAAATCCAGGCTTGGCCTTCTGCGAAGCCATCGCCTTACCACGAGAACCTCTCGAAAAGCCCCTGCCACGACTCCCTCTCCCACGAGACGGAGCTGGCTGAGGCTCAGGAGGCGGGACCCTAGACACGCGACTGCGTTGACCCGAAACAGGACCAGCAGGTCTACGCCGAACAGGGGCCCGCGTTGGCTTAGAGCTAGTGTGAAACTGCTTAGTCATATCCGAGATCTGCTTTCGCGCATCGATCTCTCTTTGAAACACCGTAGCGAATTTACCACCAAAAAAGCGAAGGACCCCGAGACGGAACATCTCGGAGAAGTTGAGCAATGCCCGACTCTCTAACACCCAGTGCTGAGAGAGCCGAGGTCCTGCGACGGAACGTAGCCGAAGCAGCTGCTGTGGAAAGCTGCGACCACTGCAGACAAAAAAGAGTATGCAGCAAGTCGTCAATAATCAGCTTATCACCATCGGTAACATTCAACTCCTCCGCCCTGGACCTAAGGTCGGAGAGAAGCCCTTGAAAAGCCGCCAAACGCATCCCTGACCTAATGTGGTTTTCAATATTAGACCAAATCTTATCCTCCGCCCTGAACGCAGCGGAGGTAAGCGGATTAGTCGCCCGCAAGCGACGACCAACCTCTAAAATCTCAGGAGAAAGAATCTTAGCCTTGAAAAAGCTGTCTTGGTCCTGAGAACAAAAGGCAAAGGCCTTACCCCTGACCGCATTAGATCGCTTAACCAACACCGCGGCCTCAATGCGGTCATACTCCAGCTTGAAAACCTCCTCAAGAGCAATACCCTCAGAGGAGACCTGCTGCTTGAAATTCCAACGCGAAGTCGAACCCTGCGCGCGGGTTGACTGAACTTCAGGGAGATATTTGGACAACAAAGCAATCGCTTCCACTCCATAGAGATTGAGCGATTGAGACTCCGCCTGCCCAAGCGATTCGGGAACCGAAGCTTGAGAGGACGCATCCAAATCTGGTTCCACCCGAGTGGAATGAGACAAAGGAACGCTAACAAAGGCCTCCGCAGGCGGGTCCCCGCATGGTTCGCCAAAAGTCTCCTCGCCCGGCGGAGCCCCGAGGGCCACGGGAATAGGAGGCACATGCGAATCAGTCTCAGACAAAGAGGAATCAATCACAACAGGCTGATCAGACTCCAAGCGAGATCCCTGAATAGGGACAGAAGTCAGGGTTGAAGAAGCCGGTACAAAGGACCAACCCTGATTCTGAGCAAAAGCCCGCATCATACTGAACATGTCAGCTTGAGAGGAGCTAGCCGGGTCAGCCAGGCCAGACGGGCAAGAGGCCGGCAAAGCCTTGCCGCTTTTCGCCTTCTTCTT
Organism: Heliocidaris erythrogramma; assembly: GCA_025617745.1. Taxonomy (NCBI): domain Eukaryota; kingdom Metazoa; phylum Echinodermata; class Echinoidea; order Camarodonta; family Echinometridae; genus Heliocidaris; species Heliocidaris erythrogramma. Next base: position 43,303,956 of record CM046857.1, on the reverse strand, counting down.
GGCCTTTTTCTTGGCTGGCTCGACAATAGTCGTAGCCGAAACCCTTTTCTTAGAACGCTTAATCGGATTCGTTCGGATCCCCGAAGCCTCTTCGGAAACACGAACCGATTCCTCCGCGGAGGGACGTTCACTTCCCATAAAGGGATTGGAGCGCTCATGGCGTAAGCCTAGAGAATCGCCCAAATCACCCATATTGGCTAGGCAAGAAGATGCCATAGCCATGGGTTGGGAGCTAAAAGCTCCCAGTGCGTGGGCAGACCGAGATGACTCGGTATGTGCCCGATGACTACTAAAGGCATGTGAACCCACTATTGGACCGCTCGAAAGCAGCAATAGGGGAGCACTAGTAGTCACGCACTCAGGTGAGAACACCTGTTGCTCCGAAGAGCGTCCATAATTGTTAGCTCGAGCATTCCCATCAGCTGGCAACTGAGACAGCCCAGAAAGTACTCGTTCCCCCATATGGCGTTTGCCGGGGGCTAGGGTTTGAGAACCCAGACCAACATGGACTAAGCCCGTGGGTTGCCCTGCAGTAGTGGGGCGCGTCTCCCCTAACGGATCAGAGCGAGTGAACGCTACCGTACGGGAAACAACAGCCCCCCCCTCTGGTCTCAGCGACCGGGGGATTGGATTCGAGATATCCAAACCACTAGAATCTGACGCCACCCACCCCGAAACCACAGGCTTCGGAGTTGACAATCCCGATTCAGTTAACGCCACCCGTCCCGAAGCCGCAAGCTCCGAAACTGGCAAACTCTGCAAGGGAACACCACTAGGCAACTTACCTTTAGCCCTCCTCCCTCCCCCGCGTACCGCTGTACTCGGGGGAGTTCTGGAAGGCCGAGTCGTCTTGCTAGACAACTCTTCGGAAGAAGCAGGTCTCCTTGACCCAGCTGCTTCTTCTTCCGAATTCATACCACTGCAATAAAACAGACAATAAAGTATACTTTTCAAATTAAGAAATACTTCAACTGAATGCAGTAAATAAAACTAAAGTTTATTTGGGAGATACGCACTAAAGAAATTTTCACAGCCTAAAAACCGTAAGAACAAACACCGAACCCGAAGGCTCGGTGACAAACGGAAACACCCGCAAACACGGAAATATCTACGTGGGGCTGACCGTGAAAGAGAAAAATAAATGCCAAGAAAGGGAATCAAAAAATCCCTTGCAATCGGCAAGAGTGACTAATAAAACACAAAGTACTATAATCTAAACGAATATAGGTACCTAAAAGTGCTTTAACTATGTGAAAAAGCGCACCAAAAAGATACTATACGACCTGATTTCAGGAGCGCTGTGACTATACGTCCTAACTCGTCGGGGGCGAGCAAGAAAGAGGAAGATGGCCGTAGCGTATTGACGCGCGTGAGTGGCAAAGGGGACCATAGGATTACGGGGGGTGCGCACAATATTGTGACACATGTGTGATAATTCTCGAAGGGGTCCCGTAGTCAAGACTACAGGCATAATAGGTAGGTATATATGATTTATTGCAGTAAATACATTTATAATTACTCTGTAGTTCAGCTTATGTGAATGCTTCCCCCAATGGAAAAGACTATAGAACATTGATTAGTACTCTGTAGTTCAGCTTATGTGAATGCTTCTCCCAATGGAAAAGACTATAGAACATTGATTAGTACTCTGTAGTTCAGCTTATGTGAATGCTTCCCCCAATGGAAAAGACTATAGAACCTTGATTAGTACTCTGTAGTTCAGCTTATGTGAATGCTTCCCCCAATGGAAAAGACTATAGAACCTTGATTAGTACTCTGTAGTTCAGCTTATGTGAATGCTTCCCCCAATGGAAAAGACTAGAACATTGATAATTACTCTGTTTTCAGCGTATGTGAATGCTTCCCACAATGGAAAAGACTATAGAACATTGATTAGTACTCTGTAGTTCAGCTCATGTGAACTTCCACAATGGAAAAGACTATAGAACCATGATTGAATTGAATTGAATTGAATTGAAATCGAATTTATTTCATTCATCATAAAAACATTACATAACATACAATAAAGCATGCATATAAAATCCCAAAAATATATGTTACAAAATAATCATAAAATATGATTTACATCACAAAGGTGATCTGGAGAAAATATATGGGAAAGAGTATTTATGAGAATGAGGAGACAGCTAGAAAGGTAATGCCTTACAGTGCCGTCACCGTTTTTCAAGGGGGTGGGGGTGCCTTTTGGAAAAAAAAGGACAAAACTTACCAACTAAGAGGGGGCACACAAATGAAGGTTTGTCAAAAGGTAGACCCGTATTTTTTTGGTCTTGCCAGCTTCTCTAAAAGTCGCTCAGTGGGGGGTTATTTTTTGGGGGGTTGGTCTGGAGGGGGGTTCGCACCCTCCGTACCCCCCCCCCCCCCCCCCCCGCCGACGGCCATGCCTTATTAGTCCTGCCACCTTAACAAAACAAATGAAACTGAAAATCTGAAATTAGGATAAGATGAGAGCTAAACAAGATCAGATTGAAAAGAAAAAAATACAGTATAAGCATATAGAAACTGATAAGATTAACAAAAAACAAAACAAACCAAAATACATTAATAAAGACAAAAACAAAAACAAAAACAAACAAAACAAAATAAATCAAGACCTGATCAAACATTGTTAACATATCTACTGAGCAATAGGGTTTTATATCTCCTTTTAAAAACATTAAGTTATTGACTAGATTTAATGTAAAATGGTAAGCTTTTCCAAATTATGGGCCCTTTGAAAGAAATACGATTCTTTGCTGGTGAGGTGCGTATTTTAAGTACATGTAAATGAATGTTAGAAGATCCACGCGTATTATAGGAATGTATACATCGGCATTATGTGAACGCTTCCCATGTGTTCCTGAAACAAAATGTCTGTAGGCACAAATTCAGTTTAATATACATCAACATGTAATAAAATGATCATTGAATCTTTCTTCCTAGTTCTCATGAATGATTTGAATCATCTATTATACCTCAGTCACACGAGCGAGACAGACCCTAAAGACAACAGACCAAACAATGTTTTTTACATTACCCCGAATGGCTAAGCATCGGTTTGTTTGGAGTCAGTGTGGAGTCAGTTTGCCGGTGTGACTGACACCTAATGTAAGACTGCATCTCTATAAATGGAAATATAACTGATATTTATCAGTTGTTGCTATGTCAGATAAGTCTCATGCAATATTTCAGGTCATCAACAGCTGCGATACTTATGTTGAGGTAATAAACATGCACATAGAATTTCACATACGGAAACTATTCTTTTGAAATGGCTGGTCAGTTTTCAGATTCAAATTCTCATTTATTGTAATGCATATATGGAATAGAATAAATGGAAGTTTTGTGTTTCATACATGTATGATGGGGTGTCCAAACTTCGTGGACATTTTCGCCTTTTATGACGTTACAACACAATTTGATAGATATACATTAAAAATGTAATATCAAATGAAGCAGAATATACCGTAAAATAATGTCATACAAAAATGTTTGAAAATTTTATCTTATAAACTCTCATTTTAAGGCCAAATCCAATCGCTTACCATCAGCTTTCGCTCACCACAGACGAGTCCATACTTCGCGGATTATGTTTGGTGCCCTCTTTTGGCCCTATTTGTGCAGATTAATTACGATAAATAATAAATAAGACGTCAGAATACCTTCGTCTACGGAACCCGACAGCGTAGAGCCGACGCTAATTTGGGGGTAAGAATTTGATAATTTAGGGGAATTTTAAATACAAAATTATAATTTTAAGCTTGATTTTACTAAAATTGACAAGATTCTCATCAATATATTGACTAAATTATACATTTACTTACATTTTTTCATTGCATTTTGCCTCTTTTGGGTTCTTTCCGTATTGTAGAACGATTTTCCACAGTCCCACATACAGTAGCGTGTATAATGTACTTTTTATCGCGTATTTAGTACTGATACGCGAAGTATGGACATCCGCGAAGTTTGGACACGCTGCCATACATACATTGGTCATGCATCAATTATTGCTTAAAACAGGCACACACATAGCCTCTTGTCGAGGCCCTGGCGCTGTTGAAATCCTTGGCGATATGGAGGCAAAATTTCTGCCGAGGCGCTTGCGCCGAGGGCCTCTTGACACCTGATCTGAATTTCTTTTGTATTTCATTGTTTTGACGAATATTCCGACCAAATTTTGGTCGGTGAAAATCATCCAATAAGCGCGAGCTACCATGACGTAATGTTAAATATTCATGACTCGACTGCACGCTAGCCCAAAATGGCGTTCAACGTTTCTTCCACGACGAGTGATGACGATATTTGTAAGAGCTTAGAATATGCCGCTAGAATGTTGAAGATTGACAGATTCAAAGATTTGCAAGTTGATGCAATCAAATCTGCACTTAAAGGACAAGATGTTTTTGTGAATCTGCCTACTGGCTATGGAAAAAGTGTTATTTTTCACGCGCTACCGCTCTGTGCTGATTACCTCCGTGGGCCAGGGATGGAGAGTGAGACTGCTAGCTGCTTTGAATTCGCGAGCTATGCTATAGGGCCTAGGCCAGGCGGATCCCCCGGGGCCTTGCCAGGCAGTGAAGTTGCTGGTAACTCCTTGGTTACATCAGAATTGATGGAGATGCATCTATTGTTGAACGGTGACTTTTATTGCCCATTCTTCATTATTTGTAAATATATGATGATCTCTTGAGAAATATGTACATTTGTCTTATTTCAAATTACCATGGTTTGTAAGCTAGAGATCGAATTCTTCATAATGTGCTTGTCTGTGAATGTATTTTGAGCAAATAGATTTACGTAATCCCCTCAAAAAAGACTAGTCCAGAACTGAAGTAAGAAATCCTTGAGATTTCATTGGCCAATTTGCTGGGCGATCGCCGCGGTTATCTAACTATTCACGTTTTCATGCATAATTCAGTAGGAAATCGTGCCTCATGAATATATAATTCAGGTCGGGTGTCAAGAGGCCCTCGGCGCAAGCGCCTCGGTTTGCCGCCAAGGATTTCAACAGCGCCAGGGCCTCGACAAGAGGCTAGCACACACAGGAAGATAAAATATCCTGATATCATTTAAAGAGAGGTCTCCCTAATATGAAGTTGGTTTAGAAAAAATAAAACAGAAAAATGAGAGAAATGGATCAGTGACAATTTGGAGGAGAATGCGAAAAAAGAAATTCAGAATTTTGAAAGTTGTAATCAATATCCAAGAAAATAGCAACTCATGGAATATTTACATGTAGTACAAAACAAAAGAAGACAGGCACTCACATGTTAAATCGCATACATATATTTGCCAATGTGAATTTCATTGATTACAATTTTCTAAATTCATAACTTTCTTATCATTTATTGGACTTTCCTCACAATTTCACTAAATTTCTCTCATTTTTCTGCTCTTATTGTTTTTAAAAAAACAATTTGATTCCAGGTTGGACATGCCCTTCAAAAACAAGGTCCACTCGGATTTTTTTTTTAAACTTTCGTATCAAAATGTAAATTGTTATATATAAATTATTTGAAAATAACTGAAAATACATAAACATAGAACTTTAAAAAGTTGAAATGCAATATATTCTTTCAAAAACAGGACTTGTTTAGAAAGCTCACGCGGCTGTATTCACACACACATAGATTAAAAGAAAGCATAGTATATCATACACACTTCAAGGAAATGAGTTCAGTATGGAAAATTGATACTTAATGGCAGTATAAGCACTGGAAGCTCAATATCGAAAAGCTGAAATATCGAAAGGAAAGTTCAGTATCTAAATTTGATATTTTAAAGTGTACCAATAACCAAAATATATTTTGTTCTGTATGTTAGGGGTTTTATATTCAAAATATGAGCTTCAAATGTTGATTCTATAAAGAGATATTGCAAGTTGAAATACACTCCCAATAAAGAATACAGCGACTTGTGATGGCAATATGGCAACAGAATCAATGAAAGAACAGAGCAAATGAATACAAAACTATGACAAAAGACGGTTCTCAACATGGAGGCAGTAAGGTTTTATCTGGTTCCTCTGAGTTAGTAATCCCAAGTAAAGTCATCCTAAAAGGTCGTTCAAATAGGCAGCGGAAAACCACCAACGCCACAACTGGGCGTTGTGGTGTGCACCTGTAATCCAGCTAACAATGGAGGTTATAAACTGATTCAGCGGACCCAGGTTCGAGACTGAATCACGTCTTTTGGATGGTGACGTTAAAGGTCAGTCCCCAGACTTAAATAATTATATCTAATTGATACACGTCTGTAAAAACCCAATTACACACATACACACCTTTAAAAAATGCATTTTCAAGCATACTGCGCTTCACATTTCTCTATCTTATAACACACAGGTAAGTGAGTTCGCATAGGACCTTTGCTGCATCATGCATACCCATTTGCCATTCATTTAATGCACACAAAAACGCCATTTCATGCGACGATTTACCGCAGCATATGTGAACAAGCCTTCACTGTGAATGGAAGAGGGACAGAATCCCTGCAGTGAACACTAACTACACCTACAGGTACTTGCAGCTTGTTGTAAATCATGCATAATATGCATAAAGGAAAATATCGAGTCCAAGCACTACAACCGCTACAGAGTTCAAGATGTACCTATCACTCCTGCTCTGGATAACTTTGTCCATCTGTCTTGATTCACGCTGCCGAAGCTCTTCCTCCGTTGGGACTTCCTCGTTGAACGAGATGCCGCAGAAAAAGTTCCAACCACGACGCCACCGGCCAGGCTCGCTTCTTTCAAGAAGGGGAGAATCTAACAGTGAAGGAATAAGATAAATAGTCATAGCAACTTGATACATACAATTGAAGTAAGGGACAGAGATATGAAATCATAAGTCTGACTGACCCTTAAACTGCTACAGGAATAGTTCACCTACTGAAATTTGAATAGCAATTTCAGTCAACAGACAAATATTTTGTTTAAAATTCTACACATTTAATTTCAATATAGCAAACTGCTACACATCTGTAAATTTGTGTAGCAATAATAACCTACTCATCTACTTCTTAATTATGTCCTTCTACTTTCAAACTGTCCCACTGTCTGCTTTTCTTTCATGTTCTGTGACTTTCAATTTTGTCTGAACTTGTTTTGGGTGTTAAGCAAACAACCAATTCCATCTTCTATATATTTAATGGCCATGGCAGCAGTGGTGGTGGTTGTTGTTGTTGTTACTGCTGCTGCTGCTGTTGGTGTTGTTGTTGTTTTTGTTGTTAACGTCAACATCAATCATCACCATAAAATTATTAGCATTATTATCAACTTCTTCTTCTCCTTCTTCCTTTCCTTTTCTTCTTTTCTCGCTTCTCCTCCCTCCCCCCTCCCTCCCTCCCTCCCTCCCTCCTCCCTCCTCTCTCCTCCCTCCTCCCTCCTCCTCCTCCTCCTCCTCCTCCCCTCCCCCTCCTCCTCTTCCTCCTCATTATTATTATACTTCTCACCTTCTTGGGTTTTCCCGACTACATGATCAGGTTTCTCTGTGTTGTCTACTGAAGATTCCATTTCATCCTCTTCTCCTTCCTGGAATACACATTAATTATACAGGTCAAAGGTCATTAATACAGTAATAGCAAGTATCACAATAATGGGGAAATGTAAAATGATCCTCTATCTTTTGGATGCTGTATAACATTAAAAAATACAAATTCTCGAAATCCAACATGCAAAGATCTGGCAGAAGTTACATATAGAAAAGTCTACTCCAATTTGCTAATGACAAATGCTTTTGAGGATAAACTTTAATACTACATGCTAATATTTTTGCTTTCAAAAACTTTCAGATCTACCTTTCACAACATTTTAGGATAGATGTTTTTTCAAATTCAACAACCAGAATACATGAAGTTTTCCACTTAATGTAAAAGTGATGTTCTGTTTATCTTTAATCTGATAATCTCAAATGTACATACTCGCATTTCGTATAGTGTCTGTCTGTCTGTCTGTGTTTCTGTGTCTTTTTCTCTCCCCCCCCCCCCTCCACCCCTTTCCTCAATCTCTGTCTCTCTCCCCGCAATCTTTGTCTCTGTCTCTCTCTCTCTACCCTCAATCTTCCTCTCTTCCCTCAATCTCTCTTCCCTGTCTCCTCTCTCAACTTCTCTCTTTCTGTCTCTGTCTCTGTCTCTCTCTCTCTCTCTCGTGCCCACTTTCTTGCCCACTCTCTTCCCTTCTCTCCCTCTTTCTCTCTTTATCTACTTATATCTGCTCTTTTCACATCTTACCCTTTTTTTGGTTTCATGAGATTCTCCTGACTCTCCTTCTCCTAACTCCATGATATCCAGACATTCTTCCCTACTGAACCGAGTCCAGAATGTCAGACGATATAACTACAAGATTAAAAACAAATGACATACATACCAATGGACCTCTGTATATAGTGCTAGAAATACAATCCCAATTAGAGTCATGAGTTTCAAATTTTAAGCCATTTATTCATGGTCATTTTCAGGAACTAAATCATCTACATGTATGTAAATGAACTGTTTATATAGTCAGGAAGCTTGACAGCAAGTGAACTCAATCAATTAAATCAAAAAACAGAAAAGGAATGATAGTTAAATGTTAGAAAGGAGAGTGATTGCGAAGTATAACCAAGCAATATCATGTACATATGCAAAGATGATTTACTTCCTAAAGATGACTATGAAGAACTGGTTGAAAATTCGAAACTCATCATAACTCTAATCAAGGTCTTGTTTCTCGCACTATACAGTGTGTGTCAATAAAAATGAACCCAGATTCAACCTTCAAATAAAAATCCGACCATGGACAGCTGAACAGTAACATTTTTCCTGATGCATTACAAATTTGCCTCTGCCCAAGTTTTGAATTAAATGAACATCAACCCAAGGTTGGCTGAATGATCTCCATTCCAGTTGAATGCACTTTAATACAAATAATGAAAGTAACTCCTGAACACCATTCAGCCCAAACTTGGGCATCTGTATCTGTTCTGTTGAGTACTGCAAGCAAACTCCGCTGACGGGATATACTGTTGCAGGCGCGTTTGCGGCAAGTGGAGTAGACTTAATACGTATAGTGGGCCCCGTGAATGAAAGAAGTTAACCCTATATAGCCCGGGCTATTTTGAAACTGCATAGCCCGGGGGGGGGGGGGGGGGGGGGGGGGCTAATTTGGCCCCCCCTAGATCTCGGCCATTTATAGACCGATTGCGACCAAACTTGGCGTGTTTGTGTCTCATCATGTATTGTGCAAGAATGCATAGTCAAATTTATGATATACATAGTTTTCCTTATTTAATTATGCAAATATGCAAATTTTTTCAAGGAATTCTCATTTTTTTCAGTTTTCCCCCCATTTATGGAGAAAATGCATTCAAATTTGTCATTTTTGTAGCTTGTCATATAATCTAAAAGATAGCTAAGTGAATTTGACTATGTGTATTGAAATTTCATATTCATAATTAGATTAATTATGCAAATAAGCTTATTCTAAAATTATTATTTTTTGTGACATTGGTCATGAACATGTGCTATATCTCCGCAACCGTACCCCAATTTTCACAAATGTGCGCGAGACGTGAAAGAAAAAAGTCATGAAATTTCAGCACGAAATCTTTTCGTGTTAAAAAATGATCGCCAAAAATGTCGAGGGGGGGGGCTATTGAGGGTAAACTCCATGCTATTCAATTTGGAATTAAGGCTATCAACTGTGGTGGTTTGACAAAAATATTTGGGGGCAGTAAGTTGGGGGTGTTCTAATACTCACATATTGTGAAGGTAGTGGTTCTGTAAAGAGGCTTATTCCAATCACCCACAACATACTCCAAACAAAGAGAATCAAGGCAAAGTACATATAGTTCACAAGGATTGCAGCAACGAATGGCGGTCGACTGTCCACCTCGCCGCACAACGGCTCCGGAAACGCCAACGTCAAACTTATTCTAACGACGCTGAGCACCATACCAAGTATAAGCCCCCAGAAAGCACCCTGCTCCGTGGTGCGCTCCGACGAGACAGCTAGGAGGAAGACAGCAGTGATAGGGGGCGCCAGATAGGCTATAACTTGTTGGATGTAGATGAATAGCTGTCCGCTGGAGTTGTTCTGAACAACGGGAACCCACAGAATACTGACTATGATAATGATAGCAATAAACAACCTGTGAAGAGATGGAACAAAGGGAAGCTTGATATCTCTTTTGTAATTTATTTCATCACTTCTCTATGTTTTTCTATTTATCGCTTTTGTTGACAAAAGGTGAAATGGTGGCATTGGTGTCTGACAATTGCTTCAGCGACAGTTGCTCAGGCTTCATTTCGTCAAAGATGCAGGGTTAATGTTAGAGTTGCAATTGGGCTTTTACGATTAGGAATAGGTATAGTGTCTTGTTCAGGGTTGAAGTGAAGAATTCAGAAAGCATAAGACATTGATCATACAATTGTCACATAATAATGGCTCAAGTTCGAACAGTCTTTTATTGATGCTTTCCACAGGCAGATCCAGGAATTTGAAATAGGGGGGGGGGAGGGGGTGCCAGCGGCAAGGGAGCACTATATTTAACAAAGAGTAAAAAAAAATATCACAAAACAGAAAAATTAAAGAGAGGGCGCACACCCTTGGCGCCCCTGCCTGGATCTCCCACTGCTTTGGCATGACCATCAGTGTTTCAAGGAGACCGATGTACATCACTGCCCGCAGAGGGCGCCCGTCACTTTAAAATCACAACATTACACCACTGGCGTATTTAATCATTCTAAAGTTCAAAGCGGCATCCACAAAATATCTTGATCCACAGCTTATGAAACTATTCACACCCAAAAAATATGCGACTACAGGGTCCTGTTTCATAAAACTTGTCATCAATGACAAGTTGCAATAACTGTTATAAGCTACTGAAATCCTTGCCTCTGATTGGCTGAGAGCAAATTTGTTGGTAAAAATCACAGACAAGACACTTCATGAAAGGCCCCCCAGATTTACCTGCCCACTATCATCAACTCCATTTCATATTTTCGAGCCGTCTCTCTGCTAAGCTGCCCTATCTCCTTGTCGCTAGGAATCTTACGCATCCATCGCCAGAGGTCCATCGTAAATATGGTTGAACTGCTGTTGAAGGTGGACGTCAGTGAACTCATGAGGGCGCTAAGTATAACAGCAGACAATAACCCATGGGCTCCTGAGATAAAGGGTAAAGTTCTCGTCAGTGCAGTCTTAGAACTATTCTATAGATTTGTAGACTTTCCTCTCTCCTAATCATTTCTGTTCTCAACTGTTTTTAGTTAACTTGATGTCAAGCTATATAAGCATTGCATGTACATATAACATTGGGTTCTGAAGATAACAAATTTACAATGAAAAATTTGAAGCTCAAAATGACTCTCATCAGAGCTTTCTCTTTGGCTCATTAACTTTCTTCCATGGAAACTCGGAGAAAAAGATTTGGCAATATTGGGAGGCATCCCATCATTAAATTTATCATTTATGATGACAAAAAGAAGACTGATCAGGATCTGCATCAATCCAGGGGGAAGTTTGCTACAAAGCAATTTTTGACAAGATCAGATTCTCATGGTTGCAGAGACACCCTTCTATACAGTGCAAAGGCAAGTGCTTCTCTCGCCCCCTCCCCTCCCCCCCCCCCCCCAACCAAAACATGCTACATTCATGAAACTAAGTTTTGAGAAAAACAAGGATTATTTAAAATTCTCTTAATTCCCATTATCGATTTGAAGTGAAACTTGATCCTATTGTACTCCTGTCTAAAGTGATAACAACTCACTTTTGAAAAAAAATTAGATGTGGCATGTTTTGGAACTGAACTTTGTTTACTATGCTGACAAAAGATATGCTAATTCCAGCTTACCTTCTGGTAGAAGATCAGGATCAAAAACCAGTAGAGGGAAGGCAAGATTTGAACAACTGGTTTTGGAACCACAGATTTCTTCACAATTATTCACACAAGCAACAATATCTGAAACAAAATGACAAAGTACTTAAAGGGAAAGTCCACCCTGATACAAAAAGAAGCAGAAAAATTAAAGAAACGGATCAATGAAAGTTTGAGCAAAATCCGACAATAATAAGAAATTCATGAATTTTTGAAGTTCAATCAAACACAAATTGGCAACTTCTGACGTATCTTGCGAGCTCATCTCCCATTCGCCCTGTACTGAAAAATCATAGAGTTCCATTTTCTCTAAAGAAAATATTTTATCATACATGCACCCTAGATATAATCATTTCACTTTATGCTTTTACACAAAACCTGTATATTACAAATCTATTCGCTCATCAAACACAAAGAAAATAAATTGCAAGATACGTCACAGAGTTGCCAATATGTGTTTGATTGATAACATCTTTAAAAATTCATAACTTTCTTATCTATTATCGTATTTTGCTCAAACCTTCAGTGATCTGTTTATTTAATTTTTCTGCTTCTTCTAAAACCAACTTGTAGTTAGGGTTTACTTTCCCTTTAAACACACGATACAATGAATGTCTGTGACTGTATAGTTTCATCTGATTGGTGATGTACATGTAGCATGGAGAATTAATTCTTTTTACACAATCAATAAAGATTTACCTGTTTTGGGTAATTGGGGGTAAACAGAGACTCAGGCCAACATACTTTTTCTTCAACGTACAATCCCATTCAACCACACTGTCATACTGCATCAGCAAGAGCACCAGCTAAAACAAAGGTCTGAAGAAACTACATGAACAAGTGCAAGCTTTCCCAAAACAGAGAGATTTTTTTACGGATTGTGAAAAAAGAATGAATTCTTGATCAATATATTTGTATTTTCCTTGACTAATGTTTTGTTTTGAATTTTTACAGTGACTGTTCACATCATGTCCGTAATAATAGAAATGTACTTTCACATTATACAAGTACATTTATAAAGCGAACGACGGGATACTTTTCACTTCACAATGTTGGCCATTACAGCTCAAGAAAAATTTTCAAATCAATGAAAATATAATGAGGTCATGCCCCTTTAATGGCTCAAAAAATCATTACCAACTAATACAAAGTACAATTGAATCAAAACAAAAAGTGGATACTGTAAAACCAAATATTTTCACGTGTATGAAATCTTCATATGAGTGTTTCAGATTCACAGAACATTCATGCCACAAAATAATTGAATCACATCTGAAACAACACTGAATTTGTGCAATTCATGGAACTTTCTCGCAGTGAAAATGGCGGTCATTTACAATTTAAAGAAAAAAATCTTCATGTTGATAATGTTTCTAGTTTTACAATAGGTACAGAGTAGGTGTACAAGAGTAAAACAAAATATATATGTACCTGTGTAAAATATACGAGCAATCATCCCCGGCATGACAATAAGAAAGAGAGGTGTAACCTTAAAGAAACCAGCTAACAACGTTCCTCCTTGACCATGAGAAAGGTTCTTGGATGCTAGAGCTCTCTGAACGATTACCTGCAGATGGGAAAGGATGCATTGTTATATTTTTTTTTTCAATTCAAAGTGTATGCAAAAGGGAAGAGCTAGATATTTTAATCAAATAATGTAACCCGCCGATCCTTCTCATCAACTTTTCAAAGGCACACAACTTATATACCCTGAATTTTGCCTCAATGACGCAAACAAGAAATAACAAGAGCCCCAGGGGGCACGACGCTCACCTGAAGTGGATCAATTCACATCTGGTGCAGGGGCCCCTATAAGGCCACCCAGAAAAATTTCATGAACAACTTTCATTCTTCATCTATAGAGGTATCTATATACACAATACCAAGTCTGAGCTTCCTACCAAGTTCGGTTAAATTCCAATCATGTGTTTTGGAGAAGAAGCTGAAAATATAAAAAGTTTATGGATGGCGGACAACTTGCCCCACCCCCCTCCCCCCTCCAGTATGTTACCCCCACAGACCCCCTATAGGGCCACCCAGAAAAAATTCATGAACAACTTTCATTTTTCGTCTATAGAGGTATCTCCATACACAATACCAAGTCTGAGCTATTCCTGGTTCTGGAGAAGAAGATGTTTGAAATTTACATAGCTTTTACCTTTGGGGCCCCTCCCCTTGGCCCCCCCTGGAAGCCAAATGTACCATTTTAGCAACTTTGGATCCCCTAACCCTAAGGATGATTCCTACCAAGTTTGGTTGAATTCCAATCATGTGTTTTGGAGAAGATCAGAATGTACATTTTGCCTGGCAGCGCCCCCCCCCCCCCTCCAGTATGTTACCCCCACAGGGCCCCTATAGGGCCACTCACAGAAATTTCATAAACAACCTTCATTCTTCATCTATAGAGGTATCTCCATACACAATACCAAGTCTGAGCTATACCTGGTTCTGGAGAAGGAGATGTTTCAAATTTACATAGCTTTTACAATTGGGGGCCCTCCCCCTGGGCCCCCCTGGGGGCCACATGTACCATTTTAGCAACTTTGGGTCCCCTACCCCTAAGGATGATTCCTACCAAGTTTGGTTGAATTCCGATCATGTGTTTTGGAGAAGAAGATCAGAATGTACATTTTGCCTGGCAGCGCCCCCCCCCCCCCCAGTATGTTACCCCAAAGGGCCCCTATAGGGCCACTCAGAGAAATTTCATGAACAACATTCATTCTTCATCTATAGAGGTATCTCCATACACAATACCAAGTCTGAGCTATACCTGGTTCTGGAGAAGAAGATGTTTGAAATTTACATAGCTCTTACAATTGGGGGCCCTCCCCCTGGGCCCCCCTGGGGGCCACATGTACCATTTTAGCAACTTTGGGTCCCCTACCCCTAAGGATGATTCCTACCAAGTTTGGTTGAATTCCGATCATGGGTTTTGGAGAAGAAGATGAAAATGTAAAAAGTTAACGGACGACGGACGACGGACGACGCACGACGGACAAATTTCCATCGCAATAGCTCACTCGAGCCTTAGGCTCAGGTGAGCTAAAAAAGAATTCCCACCTACTAAGAGTCAATATCGTGAAATTATACCTATACACATATCATACAAAATAAGTATTAAACATTTGATACTACATGTGCATGTAGTTTTCAGTCAGACCGCAGGTCGTATGCAAATGAGCAAAAATCGCGCATTTTATTTCCAATGCCCGAAATGGACTTTCTCCCTGCACCCAGCCGGCTGTATCGCATGGTCATCTTTAAAGTTATGCTTTTCAATAAATATTAATGCTGTGCTCATTAGACTTTCTGCAAAAATAAATGAATAGTTTACCAACACAGGGATATTTTGTTTTAGTCGGAATTTAAAAAATAAAATGTTTAAAATAACTGATGAAATAGTCATACAAAAGCCTTTTTTTCACAAGATTTCAAGTTGTTAAAAGACATATAAAAAGTATATGAGCCGCCATCAAGACACATATGTATGGAAGCGCTGGAATCTCATCTTTTTCATCGTTACATTCAAATCATCCATAAATTTATGACAGAGTCAGGATCCAGCAATATTCAGCCGCAGATCATCCGTTGTCAAGACCATGGTCAAGACCATAGAATCTTAGCCCTGTGATTGGCAAGCGAGCCATCCGTAACCAAGTGCGCGTTGAATGAAACATTGCGCAACCTGTTGCTTCATCCTTGCGCAAACATGCGCATAGCTGTTGCCTGGCTGTGAGAAAACATCTTGCGTGGTGGTAACCAATCAGGATGCTGGAATTGACTTTTTTAAAGACAAAGTGTGTACATTGGTTACATATTGCTGGATCCTGACCCTGTCATGAAGTGCACATTAATGTTATTTCAATCTTTGGAAAGTACAGAAAATGCCCTTTACGCTCATGTCAAATTTGCCCTGGCTCACAATAAAACTATGGTAGATTTGGCCAGATTTATATTTCATTTAATTTCCATTTTTTGTCATAAAAGGAACACCATTTTATACCAATTTCGTCATTTATTTTGAAAACAATAAAAGCATGTCACAAATCTCTGATCCCTCTTCTTTTATTTGATGTATAACTCATGACAATTGGTGAATGATAAGTAGTCTATTCAATAGTTTGCAAATGAGATGTTCCTGGCTGTTCTTGCTCATTATGTATTCATAGTCAGGCAGAATTGGAAATAAAATAGCGCGCTTTTAGGGGACCTTCGGATTGGCTGTTTTAATATGTTATGTATAAAGGAATTCATTAAAAGCTCATAAAGTAACCCTATGTTTTCTATCAAGGTGAAATATATCCCTACTGACCTGATCAGTCGCCCAGTACCAGAGTGATACAAAGTTATGCCCAAAGAAGAATCCAGGCCAGGGCATGTCTGAACTCACAGGATTCCTCAGCATATGGAAGAAATCGTCTCGAGGCATCCCACAGGAATCATTGCGGTAGAATGTTTCATTAGGAATGGCTTGAGCATAGAGTGGCTCTAGCATGGAGTAACCGCCAATCTTATGAAAACCTAAGATAACGTAGCGTAATAGACAAAGAAAATGTTTACTAGTATTAAAGGGAAAACCAACCTTAATGGCAAGTTGCTCTGAATGAAAGAGGAAAAATCTGAGAAGCAGATTGGTGAAAGTTTGAACGAAATCGGAAAAGCAATATTGAAGAAAGTTATGAATTTTTGAACATTGTAACCACTATACATATGGGAATTTCAATTTGGTCGTAAAGGTAATGTTACTGTGATGTAGCTGTGGACAACTTCCCCATTCGCTCCAACACACAAAATGACTAAAATGTCACTTTTTTTCAAAATATATTATTCAGTAGGATATTTTTCTTTCATCAGGACCTATAACAATATGTTATCTCCAATATATTTTGAGTACTGCCCGAGGGTAAAAGCGCCTCGAAGAAAAACCGCATATTAATGATATTTTAGTGTACGACAAGCAGGAGAGTTGTCCACAAAAATGTCATAATCGACTCACCAAATTGCCAATTTGAGATTCGTACAGATGTAGTGATCTCATTTTTCAAACATCCATAACTTTCTTAGCCCTTGTCCGATTTCTTCCAACTTTCACCATCTTGTTGCTCTTATTTTTCTGCTTTCATACAAATCATCTTATTACCAAGGTGGATTGCCCTTTAAGGTACACTTGGTTTCCAGCTTTTTATTTCATCCTTTTTGAATCGGTAATGACACAAGAGACCGAATAGTCTAGAGTCCCAGATATTGATAACTAAGTACTTATGTAGGATCGGACAGAACACACATGTCCTAGAAATCAGGCTATGGTGATCCGACACATGCTCCACCAACATTTGCTCCAAGCTGTATTTCGCCAAAGATATAGGGTTACATTCAGGGGGTGAAATTGGGCTTTTTTGTTTAATGTCAAAATATAATAATATTCCGCTTTTTGTATAGCGCCCGATACATCGGCAAAGTCTCTAAGCGCTTTACAGATATATTATTACCCCGGTCATCGGATTCTGGCATGCCCGCACACAATGTATGCACATTCTCCACTCCCTGGGGAATATTCCAGCAATGGGCCGTGACGCTCACATTGCTATTCAAACGACATTAACTTTCGCATCCTACCGGGTACCCGTTTAACATCTGGGTGGAGAGTGGCAAATGTAGATTAACATCTTGCCAAAGGACGCTAGTGCTGCGGTGGGATTTGAACCCCAGACCTCGTGGTTCACAGTCCGGGGACTTATCCACTGATCCACAGGACCTCTACAGGTCAGGCCTAGGCCCTGTTGCATAAAAGTTTGAGTTACCATAATCCAAGGTGCCCACAGAAATTTAAGAACAAATTTCCATGACTTTCAATGACCCATTTTTGCCCTTTTCCGTGACCAGATTAGTACTATTTTGGTATGGGTTGCGGCATCCAGGCGGCGTACGAATACCAGGCAGTGATATTCGTGATGGAAGGCTGCCATATCCACAAACAGCCCACACCCACAATAAATATTCAGGACTTTCCATGACTTTGGGAGATTTTTCTTTCATTTTCCATGAATTTCCATGACTTTCCACGACAGTGGGAACCCTCATAATACAGTCAAACCTGCTATAGCGACCACCTGTCTATAAAGACCACAATTTTTGTTTCCCTTGAAAAGGGTTTCTCATTGAAACGTGTATTAAAGGAACCTGTACTTAAAGACCACCTGCTCATAAAGACCACTTTTCTTGTCTCCCTTGAGTGGTCTTTATAGACAGGTTTCACTGTAGTTACCATAGGAGTAAACACAATTGTATCTCATTTCTCTGGTATTCTACCATAATCCTTAAGATCCATTGTATGAAGCCAATGTCAGCTTGATACAATCAATAATTATTTTAATAAAGAGCCTTAATATCTAAGTGGTTTGCCTGCCAGAAGTCTCTGCGATGAAAAACCACTTTCAATGTAAATTCCTTTAATACTTAACATACAATAATTCAGTATATTGTATGGATAAAATATCTGAGAATATCTAGGCAAATATTTCTTGGATGATTATGGCAGCGGTATGTGTTTCATGCAGCAGGGCCCTACTGTTTTTTCATGGGCTGAAGTTAAGTAGATGACAAGCGTGACCACCGATATAGATAGACCACCTGTCTATATAGACCACATTTTCTGATTCCCTTGAATCATATGTTTCTCATTAAAAACATGTATTGAAGGAACCTGTACATAAAGACCACCTGCTTATGAAGACCGCTTTTCTCGTCTCCCTCGAGCGGTCTTTATAGACAGGTTTCACTGTATATATACATCTCCCTCTTACTTGCTATACAGAGCCACAGAGCCCCACACAGCATGATAAATGTCTGTAATGTCTCTGTATAGATGACCGCTACTAGACCACCGGTGACTGTATAGATGGCTGTAATCCCAAGCAGACAGAAGATAGCTGGATAGAGGTTCCATCCTATGGCTTGTTGAATGAACAAGGCACCACAATACAGCTCAACCTGATGGTAATAGAAGATGGCATGATCACATAATATCAATAATATTCTGGATTTACTTGTATTTACATGTACAGCAACTATGTCTCTAAAAAAAAAAATGCTTCACAGATATATTATTACCCTGCACACATTGTGTGCATATTCTCCACTCCCCAGGGAGCATTCCAACCAAGCACCATCTTAGAGATGCACACAATACCGATCAAACCACAATGACGTTTGTATCCTACCAGGTACCGGTACCCATTTAACACCTGGGAGCTGGAGGAAGGAAGCAATAAAACGCCTTGCTTCAGGGCATAAGTGCAGTGCCAGGGATCACACCCACGACCTTGGTATCTCCAGTCAAGTTTTCCATTCAAGGTCATGAGACCAGAATCCAGTAAATATAAGGAACATACAGTGTAAACAAAGTTTTGACTTTTTTTTGCTACCCATAGATAAAACACACATTTAGACCATGGTTTAAGTTATAAACCGGAGTTCAGAATAAGGGCCATTGTGTTTCCCTGACAAATCCCTGATGATTTTATAGTTGCCAAAATCATTCAGGTGGGACCCCTCCTGATATTATCTGGGGGTGTTTCATATTTAAGTTACGCATGACTTTACAAATGATTGAAATATGACAAGCCAAATGGGATGTTCAATCATTTCTAACTGTATCAGCTAAAGTTGAACTGTGCAGATGTAGATTAACATTTTTATTATAGCAAATATTTTGAATGCAAAGTATATTTTTTGCCATAATTTACTTGAGGTTATTAGAAATACAGTCACACTTTGTTAAAAACATCAGGAAAAACTTTGGGCATCCTATCTGGCACTTCATATTCAAGTCGTTCGTAAAGTCATGCTTAACTTTACGAACAGCTGGTATGCAACACCCCCACCCACCCTGGTATATTGGTGAAGGCTCTTGACTCTCATACGAGGGGTCCTGGGTTCAATCCTCGCTGGGTGCTTACATCCTTGGAAAAGGTGTTTTACCAACATTAGTCCCTCTCGACCGAGGTGTAAAATTATTTTTATTATCTATATGTACAGTGTATCATTATCATTATCATTCAGATCTGGGCCCGTCTTATATAGAGTTGCGACTGATTGCAAATAATTTGCAATTTATATCAATCGCAACTCTGTACAATAAGAGATAGGAGATTGGAAATTTGCAATTGATTGGAGGACTTGCGATCGATTCGAATCAATCGCAACTGTTTATAAGACGGGGCCCAGACAAGCCCTTAGGAATTAGAACTAATAGAAGATTAGCTAAGACTACTTACAGAGACCCTGGTGAAGATGTAGATGACAAGCGAAAGAAAAGCTAGATACATCCTAATGCGTGTGCTTCCGAACCTCTTCTGAAGATACTCTGGCATGGTGTACACACCACTGGCGAGGTAGACTGGTAGAAAAACCCATCCCAGCAATTGCAGCATTAGTAGCGCCTAAAGAATATATACATGACAATGGATTATCAACCTATTTCTATAAAGTTTGTATGCAAAGTCCTTGCGAACTATGATGCAGGGTCTATGCAGTCTGGATTGTAGATGATACCCACAGTTTCCCCAGTGATGTGACGTTTGCTCCAAGGATAATTGCTCTGAGCTTTACTTTGTCACAAGTATAGGGTTAGGGTTAGGATTGCAATTGGGTTTTAGGTTGGGTTTTAGGTTTAATAGGTTTAGGGTTAGGTTTATGGTTAGCTTTAGTGTTTGTTTCAGGGTTAAAGTTAGGAAATTGGTTAATGCAGGAAAATTGACAGCAGAGCAATTGTCATAGGAGCATGTCTTGTGCAACCAGTTACCCATTCCACCCCCCCCCCCAAAAAAAAAAACAGAAATGTTTACTTTAGACCCTAGTAGCATGGTATACATGTACATGATAATCACAATGCTACAATAAATCAGTGCAAAATTGTTTTTTTTTTACATGTGTATGGAGTATCTAGAAAATAACTATGTAAAAAACAATCAACAAGTTGCTTGAAATATCCTTCATCTTAATTACACCTGTCAATATCTAAAATTTAGATTTCTAGAAAACGTACATGCATTTCAAAATATTAATATTCATATGTAATATCAAAAATATATGAACAGCATCCCAATATGTTTTCTTATCATAGACACTTGCTATGTGGTATTGAAGCTGCAGTAACACGACTTGAAAGCTGCATTGATACAATATAGGTTTGGTTTTAATTCAACATATATTTTCTTAACCCCTACCAGTAACCATACCATTACAGTTATGAATATTTCTCACAAATGAATCTTGATATTAAAGTTAAATGCTGAGTTTAATTCATTTTTTTGTAGTCAGATTGGGACTAAAATATCTTCCTCTGGAATAATCTTCGCAATATATGTGCACCTTTTTTCTACAAGAAACAAAATCAAGTTTTTCCTAGACCAAATATATACCACTGATATCCTTGGGCGGATTTGGTGAACATGGCACTGAAGTGGTTTAAAGTGTCTGTGCTTGCAGACTATAAACACTATAATGCACAAGGACCAGTCTGAAGAGGTTAAAGCTCATGACGTCACCCACTCACTATTTCTTTTGTATTTTATTATGTGAAATATAGAATATTTTAATTTCTGCAGATTTCACAATTAGGAAGCTCTCATTGAATTGTGTATAGGTTGCAACAATGGCAATTACACATGTTCAGCGAGGAATGAAACCTTGTTTCACATTATAACAAGGAAAAATTATACTATTTCGTATTTCATGTGATAAAATACAAAAGAAATAGTGAGTGTGTGATGTCACTGGTTCCCTCATTTGCATACTGAGCAGGATGTGCATACAACTGTTTTGCGAAATTAAGCGAAACTTTTAAATACCATGACTTTCTTATTTTACATCCTATTTTGATGAAATTTTCAGTGTTATGCTTGTTGGATTTTTCTCTATTTATTCAAATCAACTTTTTGTTAGGGTGGACTTGGCCTTTAATGAGCCATTTCAATCCTTCTACATGCAGTTTCTATGCACCACATACCTACAGCTACATAACCATTGCTAATATGATATAAAACAGCTAATACAGTACCCCTGTACGGAATAGAATATGATGATAATAACAATAATAATAATAATAATAATAATAATAATAATTAATAATAATACTCAGTGCTAATATAATATAAAACAGCTAATACAGTACTCCTGTACGGAATAGAATATGATGATAATAACAATAATAATAAATAATAATAATAATAATACTCAGTTCTTGTACAGTGAAACCTGTCTATATAGAGTACTCAAGTACAGTTTCCTAAAACGTTTCAATGAGAAACACTTTTCAAGGGAAAAAAATTGTGGTCTTTATAGGCAGGTGGTCTTTCTATACAGATGGTTGCTAAAGCAGGTTTGACTGTATATCACTGTCCCTACATACTGTATGCACTTCAAAAGAGTTTTGGATTATTAACCTGGCTCAGCCTAGCTGCTGAAGCTCCAAGGAGTAAATTCCTACCAGTACCCATTTACCTCACCTGGGTCGAGTGTGGCAAATGAAGATTAATGTCTTGCCAAAGGACAGAATGTTTTCAAGCACGTTAAGAAAATGGACACCTTTACTGGCATAGCTCAGCTAAAAAGATTTGAAAATATCTTTGAGAATCCAGACATGCACTGAATGGGATTTGCCCATCAGAGACTCATGGAAGATTGGGGGGGGGGGGGGTAAACTATAAATTTCATTAAAAACAGACACAAATCAGATTATGGATTTCCTATAAACAAAATACCAACAGCTGTTGTTTCCTATACTCATATTATAATCCATCATGTAAAGAAGTGTCATCTGCTGTTTGATTGTTTTTCTTATTATTTCTGTAACCAAGCAGCTCTAGAACCATTGTTCCAAAACCGTTCAAATAACAATGGAAAAAAAAACCCCAAACCTAGATATATGTATTGGATATTTACATTCCTCGACAGATCTCATTTAACTTACATTGAGTTCAAAAGCTGCAATGGCAATGCCGGCATAGGCTCCGGACCCAGACAGCCCTATGAAGTGCTCACTGCCAATATTACTAGCAAACAAGGAGGCGCCAACCTGAAACATATGAAGAAGAAAAAAACAACATATCATATAAATCTCATTTCAAACTCAAACACAGATGGCACATCAAATCCCAACACTGTCACTACACTTACAAAAAAAGAAGAACATTAAAGGTAGACAGATGGTAGCTGGGCTTTAGGTATGTGGCTGATGAAGAAAGGGGGCCACAAGGGGCATGTACATGTACTACCCCGTGCCCCCCCCCCCCCCCCCCAAGCAACCAAAACCTGGCATACATTAACTTTCAGTACACAAAAGAAAATATGTGCAAAAATTGTGTTTGTATGCCCATTTTTATTTCTATTTTAAAAGCAATCTATAATTACACAAACTTCCTCTTACCTGCCAAAAGCTGAAGATGACACAACCCAAAAGTCCTTACACAATTTCCATACTAAAAAGGCACATTACTCATTTCTGAGTTTTTTTTAATTAAAAATGCACCCCAAAATCAGAACATTTTTTCCACAGTTGTATAGGGCTTATCTTTTAGCTTGGGGCAGGCAAGATGGAGATCACATAATTTGAGATCGCTCTTACCATTATAATCAGCCAGGTTCTGAACTACTCTGAATCAAGCTCACTTACCGGCAACCATAGCATGGATCCTCCAGCCAAGAAATAACCTTCTGCAGTGCTCCTGTTGGATCGCCATAGCGACTAAAAATAAAAGAAATACAGAAAACCAACAAAATACAGATTAAATCAAGTGATCATTATGTAAGATGCATCTTCTATGGGAGGGGGGGGGGGGAGTCATCTGACATCCCCCTCCCCTCTCAAGTACAGAATTCATGAATGGCTCACAGCTACTAATGACTATGAGACATCATTTTTACACTATTTCTATTATTTCAGAATTAAAAAATTACATAATTCATTTTTTTTTAAATTTGAATAAGAAATACAAAGATTATAATTCCTGGTGCATTTACATAAGAAATTAATGGAGCAATAAAATACAATACATATTTACCCAGATGTAAGGCAATTTTGCCCGTTTTGATGGCTAACTGCTTTTCTTCCTCTATAAAAATCTATAATTTTTTTCTGCATTTTTGCTTTTGAAGGTAGGTGTCCTGCCCTTGATTTAAAAATTATCTGTTTTACCCAGATCATGATAGTATTCACACTTTTTTATTCTATTCGAGTTACCTGAAAGACCTAAAAATATATCTTGCCATCTCATATCCTTAATTTCAACTAAACCAAAATGTTTAATGATAGATTCCCATAGTTCCCTCACCCTCTCACAATTTAAAAATAAGTGTAAGTATGTTTCTTTGTCTTTCTTGCATAAAGAACAAGAATCATTATCACTCAGCTGGAATAACGTGAACCGTTATCACTGATTTTAAGGCTACATACATGTACACTGTAGTCCTATAACTTAAGTACATGTATACAAAAATGTCATTTACATACACATTGTACATCAGGGATCTCAATTCTGAATCTATGAAAACCCGAAGGTTAGAATTATATCCCTCAATATGCTACATATCGTAGGGTTTTAATTAAAGTGCATGTGTACTGATACTAGCTCCAACCAGCAATTTTATTTAAGGTCATTTTTAAGGTCATTTTTTTTGTTTTTCAATGAACTGATTTTGAATAAAATCTCTGCAGTACATTGTTTGGATATAAGGTACCATCTGACAATATCTGCAATCCAATATCATATAAGGTCAGGATTTCAAAAAATATACATGTAGATTTTAAATCAAATGGAAGTTGAAATGAGCAAGATCACTGTGACTGCAAGTATTAAAAATTACTTCAGTTCCTAATTCAACAATTCAACCACCATCAGCCTTTAAAACTGTTAAAGGACTTTAGATTTTTACCCAAAAGTCAATTTTCTGATTTCATTGATTTTAGTGAATGCCTGGATGGATCTACATGTAGCAAAATAATTGACAATTTAATTTAAAGATGTGCTATGAAAACAAATTTAATTCACTGTTGCTACTTTTTAGAAAATATCTGCATTACATCAATGATATTGTAAAATGTGTCAAAAGCAATCAAATGAGAAAATCTGATGTTAATATAATTTTGATTACCAAGGCCTACTGTATGTTACTTTCTGCAGGGGAAAGGGTCGTCATGAAAAATACATTCTAATGAAGCATACCTGTATGTACTTTCTCCAAGAAAAGAATGTTGCATTCAGAAAAAATAAAAACTCAACATTACACTGCATTATGCAAAGCTTCGACTTCATCACTGTGCATTGTATTTTTGTGGTTTTTTCAGTTGCAATTTTTCAAAAAATTTCGGAGACACCTGGTTCACCAGAAATTAGTGGGGACTGTGTGGACATGTGCCCCCTCCCCCCCCCCCCCCTTCGATTATGCCACTCTGCAGTATTTATTTCAATATATACGTGGCATGGCACTAGCCCTTTTAATAGTTATAAAGGACTAAAATTTGACCAAACTCTTGTCTAGTCATAGACTATAGGCCTAGCCTTTCTTCTTTGTTTCACTTTCATTGTTTCATTAAAAAAAACATATTTCTTTTCACTTTCGTAATGATTTGACCGACTTTATCTAATCATCGAGCAAATACAGGATAAACAACTCTCACTTTCATTCAACCAAGATACATCTGCACTCACTGGCAAACATACCCACCCAAGTCATCGGAGCGCCGCCACGAAGATGCGGGGTGTGCGACGGGCGCGGCTTCGCGCGGCACGGCTCCATAAAATTAGCACCCACACTCCACAGATCAGAGAAAACAAACTTCTTACTTACCGCTATACCAACCAACAATACAAGGAAGAAGTAAATGACTAGAACCACGATATCCCCTGGCAAAAGTCCTGATGATTCCATGTTCATTAATTATGTCCACATTATTTAGACAGTGAAATATCAAGACGAAAATAAAAAAGAGCCCCAGGGGGCACGACGCTCACCTGAGGTGATCAATTCACATCTGGTGCATGTTCTCTCTAGCACCACCAGGAGATATGTTAGAAATTGAAACTACTAGGAGGATGTACATGAGATGATGTTAGAAATTAACATAATTCCCCCACCCCCCCCCCCCCCGCCTGGTTCTGGAGAAGAAGATGTTTGAAATTTCATAGTTTTTACAGTTGGGGGCCCTCCCCCTGGGCCCCTGGGGGCCACATGTACCATTTTAGCAACTTTGGGTCCCCTACCCCTAAGGATGATTCCTACCAAGTTTGGTTGAATTCCGATCATGTGTTTTGGAGAAGAAGATCAGAATGTACATTTTGCCTGGCAGCGCCCCCCCCCCCCTCCCGTATGTTACCCCCAAAGTGCCCCTATAGGGCCACTCAGAGAAATTTCATGAACAACATTCATTCTTCATCTATAGAGGTATCTCCATACACAATACCAAGTGTGAGCTATGCCTGGTTCTGGAGAAGAAGATGTTTGAAATTTACATAGCTTTTACAATTGGGGGGCCTTCCCCTGGGCCCCCCTGGGGGCCACATGTACCATTTTAGCAAATTTGGGTCCCCTACCCCTAAGGATGATTCCTACGAAGTTTGGTTGAATTCCGATTATGTGATGTGGAGAAGATGATCAGAATGTACATTTTTGCCTGGCAGCGCCCCCCCCCCCTCCAGTATGTTACCCCCACAGGGCCCCTATAGGGCCACTCAGAGAAATTTCATGAACAACATTCATTCTTCATCTATAGAGGTATCTCTATACACAATACCAAGTCAGAGCTATACCTGGTTCTGGAGAAGAAGATGTTTGAAATTTCATAGT
Organism: Heliocidaris erythrogramma; assembly: GCA_025617745.1. Classification (NCBI taxonomy): domain Eukaryota; kingdom Metazoa; phylum Echinodermata; class Echinoidea; order Camarodonta; family Echinometridae; genus Heliocidaris; species Heliocidaris erythrogramma. The sequence goes on along the minus strand of CM046857.1, from coordinate 43,277,257 downwards.
TTTTACAGTTGGGGGCCCTCCCCCTGGGCCCCTGGGGGCCACATGTACCATTTTAGCAACTTTGGGTCCCCTACCCCTAAGGATGATTCCTACCAAGTTTGGTTGAATTCCGATCATGTGTTTTGGAGAAGAAGATCAGAATGTACATTTTGCCTGGCAGCGCCCCCCCCCCCCTCCTCCAGTATGTTACCCCCAAAGTGCCCCTATAGGGCCACTCAGAGAAATTTCATGAACAACATTCATTCTTCATCTATAGAGGTATCTCCATACACAATACCAAGTCAGAGCTATGCCTGGTTCTGGAGAAGAAGATGTTTGAAATTTACATAGCTTTTACAATTGGGGGCCTTCCCCCTGGGCCCCCTGGGGGCCACATGTACCATTTTAGCAACTTTGGGTCCCCTACCCCTAAGGATGATTTCTACCAAGTTTAGTTGAATTCCGATCATGTGTTTTGGAGAAGAAGATCAGAATGTACATTTTACCTGGCAGCGCCTCCCCCCCCCCCCCCTTCAGTATGTTACCCCACAGGGCCCCTATAGGGCCACTCAGAGAAATTTCATGAACAACATTCATTCTTCATCTATAGAGATATCTCTATACACAATACCAAGTCAGAGCTATGCCTGGTTCTGGAGAAGAAGATGTTTGAAATTTACATAGCTTTTACAATTGGGGGCCTTCCCCTGGGCCCCCCTGGGGGCCACATGTACCATTTTAGCAAATTTGGGTCCCCTACCCCTAAGGATGATTTCTACCAAGTTTAGTTGAATTCCGATCATGTGTTTTGGAGAAGAAGATCAGAATGTACATTTTACCTGGCAGCGCCTCCCCCCCCCCCCCCCCCCCCCCCTCAGTATGTTATCCCACAGGGCCCCTATAGGGCCACTCAGAGAAATTTCATGAACAACATTCATTCTTCATCTATAGAGATATCTCTATACACAATACCAAGTCAGAGCTATGCCTGGTTCTGGAGAAGAAGATGTTTGAAATTTACATAGCTTTTTCAATTGGGGGCCATCCCCCTGGGCCCCCTGGGGGCCACATGTACCATTTTAGCAACTTTGGGTCCCATACCCCTACGGATGATTCCTACCAAGTTTGGTTGAATTCCGATGATGGGTTTTGGAGAAGAAGATGAAAATGTAAAAAGTTAACGGACGACGCACGACGCACGACGGACGACGGACAAATTTCCATCGCAATAGCTCACTCGAGCCTTATATTAGGCTCAGGTGAGCTAAAAAAAACTCTTTGCAGATCTATGCCGTATGTACGACAGGCGGCGCTCGCGGGATCAATTAACGTCGCTCAGAGAAGTTTCAAAGTTTGCAACACCGGCGCGGTCGGTTAACAAAAGATCGCGGGCGCTAGCTAGCTAGTGATTTTGCGCCCCTTTCCACGGCGGAATGGTATCCGCGATCGAGGACCCGGAGCTCGTACTCTCCGGGCCCAGAGTGCGCGAGCTAGCTGGCCTGGGCTGCGATTTTTCAGGCTAGCGCTACGAGCAAGTGTTGAAGGTGTACGGTGCAGGTAGGTCCAAAGCAAAGCAGTGGCGGATCTCAGCCTCTCTGAGGGTGGGAATTTGAATCCTCATACCCGGCCCCCTTGCCCAACAAGTGTAAATGTCTGGTACTTCAATTTTCTTTCAAAATCAAGGACATTAATTTGTGGCTCATGTCGCGTCTTTGGAAGTTTCAAATCTCAACTTGAATTTTCTCATGACGGGAATTATATAGCGCACGACCCGTGACGACTTACACTTTTCATTTTCCTTTTCATCAAGAAAGAGACAACATTTAGGCCAGGAGCCTGTCCCGAATCAGTCACCCCATTTCCCCATTTCCCCGGTAAGATTTGACCCAACCATATTCTAAGACATTAACAAAAATGTTGTCAGCCTGACCGTAGCCGTCCAGGGTTTAGCCCCGCCCGGAACCCCCAAATGAGACCCCAAAGTCGGGTCGATTCACCCCATCCCCCGTGCATCAAACTTGTCAGTAGGAAGTACATGTAGATTGTAGTATGATTGGAAATTACAAAACACAAAAAATGACAAAATTTCCGTCGGGATGGGGTGTCAAACGGCCCCTAAATATTGGGGTAAAATTTTCCCCGAATTTTGTCAGAAACAAGAGCTATATATGGATGTACAGGTACATTCCAAAATGTAAGAACTGGCAAAATTGTCCATTATAGGGAAGGGGGTGTCAGACCCCTGAAATGAAAACCCCAAAGTGCCATTTGACAACGCTTTCAAAAGGATACCTCGATCTCATTTCGCGCGCTGCTGGAATAAATCTTTTCTTTTTTTTTAAATGAAAATTCAAGTTTTAAGATTTGCATAACTTAGAAATTACCTCCTCCAAACCCAATCACATGTGAACTCAGAATTGCAGATTTTCATGACTGTTCAATCCCAAAGAATTAAGATAATAACAGTGGATACACGCCCGTTACACTTGCGGAGTAGCCTACCGATTAACTTGGGAGGAGAGATTGAGACATGGCTTCAGATCATCAGAGAAGAAGATTGGGAAATCCCCTAAAGCCGTAAACTCGAGACTAGTCGTCTAGTGCCAATTGTGTATGAATTTTGTGCTGCCGCTTTGCTAAACGTCTGTTGCTCACGTCTAACCATCGTTGCATTTTCTCGAGTCGAGTCTACGTATACATACACACAGTATCGTACATTATACTTATGCAGGCTCTTACTCTCTTACTATTATTAGACTGAGGCTCAGAGAGATCTTCAATTCATTGTACTAAGGCAAAAATATAAGTAGTTATTTATTAGCTGCAGTTTTCTTCTTTGTCTCAGGAACGACACGTCAACTTTCCCTGCTTCAAGCAACGTATTGTAACCTGTTGGAGCAACTGAAATTGATTGCAAATTGAATACCGGCAGGGACTACAAAAAAATTAGCCTAGCCAGGCCTAGGCTAGATCATTTTATCAATCTATCTAGTCCAGTCAAACTTAATCCTAGTTCAACTTCAAGTTCAAGTTCAAGTTCAAAGTCACCAGACGGCCAAGGCAAGGTCCGCTTAGTCACAATCACAGTAGTAACTTGAGTAAGTAACGTTGGTTAACTTACTTTGTTCATTATCGAACTATTTGATCTGTGTATGGGAGGGGGGGGGGGGGTAGCCAGGATTGGCTTCGTGAATGTAAAAAAAAAAAATTGGCTATACGCCTTCTACATCACGAAGCCAGGCGTTCTTACCCAGCAATCTAATTGCGCACAGGTTAGCAGGACTGGAAAATGCCCTGAAATAACACTTTTCTGATATCTCCCGCGACCGACAGCTCCTTCACCACAGCGTTTCCTCCTAGTCCTAGGAAAACGTTTAGAATTAGAATGTCTTTTTGATCGTACGTATTTTTACCAAAAAATCCAAAAAAGATCATAAGAAATTTCCGAGAACTCACCAGTGTTTGTGTGTATCCATTGTCATGCCATATCTGCATGACAAGAGGAGGCATGGATACACACAAACACTGGTGAGTTCTCGGAAATTTCTTATGATCTTTTTTGGATTTTTTTGTAAAAATAAGTACAATCAAAAAGACATTCTAATTCTAAATGTTTTCCTAGTAGGAAACGCTGTGGTGAAGGAGCTGTCGGTCGCGGGGGGGGGGGGGGGGGGACTGTTTTTTGGCAGAGTATACAGCCACATGCGTAGCCAGGATTAGCTTCGTGAGTGTAAAAAAAAAAAAATTGGCTATACGCCTTTTACATCACGAAACCAGGCGTTTATCCCCAGCAATCTAATTGCGCACGGGTTAGCAGGACATGAAAATGCCCTGAAATAACACTTTTCTGATAACTCCCGCGACCGACGGGCCATCCCCCACAGTGTTCCCTCCTAAGGAAACGTTTTGTATTAGAATGTCTTTTTGATCGTACATATTTTTACCAAAAAATTAAAAAAAGATAAGAAATTTCAGAGAACTCACCAGTGTTTGTGTATCCATGCCTCCTCTTGTCATGCAGATATAAAATGGCGGCTACGTGCGACGGCGCGCGCTGTCGGCGACGTATAGTTTCAATTATGGTTGTATTGGTTGAACGAGACCAAAGATGGAGACGAACACATATAAATGAAATTCAGATGACTGGGATTTGTGTCAAAAGGATAATAAACACAACACGCATTTCCTATTTGAAAGCTTTAATTAAATGCGTCTTTATAATTTATTCCCGATTCTGTCATCCGCTGTATAAAAAAAAAAGTGGGGGCTGTTATTGCAGATACTGCAACATCACTTTATAACGATATCTTGATTTGGTCACTCAGCTGTAAGCCTACATCAAAATCAACTTACAACTCACACAAACTCGGAGTTTGCGTTCATTTGGTATCTTCCGTGTCATTTTATTCCATAAAACAGAATTAGAGGCAACAGTGGGGGAAAAAAGATAATATGATAAGGTACATGATGTGTTTTGTTTACATTTCTTTATTTTGGCATTGTCTATTATTTCTGAATGATCATGATTTTCTCCCCTCTCCCAAAGTATTGTTTTGTTTGAATCACTGTCATTCATTTAGCTCTTTCCCAGTACAAAAAAAAAAAAATTATCGAATATGCGTACACAATTTTAATTCATTTTTTTATTGATACAACAACTACATAGGAAAACAAGGTTGAAATAGAGATGGATGGATAGAGAAAAATAAACGAAACGAGAGACAAAAACTAATTAACAAATTATGAGAAATGAAGTCAAAAGTGAATAGGATTATTTTTGTCATGTTGAGTAACATAATGTTCATCTGAAAATTCAGTTCCCTGAATGGGCCTATACCTGTTTGCATATTTAAAAGAACAAGCATTTAGAGTGATCATATCACAATGTTGGTCATAGAATGCGTCGGAAACTCATGTAAAATGTAGGGCCTATGACTCGGGTGATAATAGGCCGAGCATTTAGCAGACGACAATGGGGCCAATGAATGGGGTATCGATCGAACTGCGCGTCGGCTTTTACGCAATTTGTATTGTAAGTGTATTGAAAAGGAAGGAAGGGAAGCTTCAACAAAATAAGACGGCTTTTCCCCTCTAAAATAACAAACCTTATTTTTTGTTTCGATAAACAAAACTTACATTTTGAGAAGGAGAAAAGTCTGACCTTTCATGTTTACATTTACTAAAAATGACGAAAATGACCGAGGTGCAATGAGCAATCAAAACTAGAAAGCACCACCAAATTTCCCATTACCGGCAATGTAACAGAAATCGCTCCGTCACAGGAAGAACGATTGCTGTGCGCGTGGCTCGCACTCAAAGGCCCGAATTCACAAAGGAGGTTTAAACCTAAACCATGGATTAAACCTCCGTAAGCGTACTGAAATACGCGTAAATAAGCGCACATTACCCATGCGCGCACTCAAAGAAAATATATAATTGGATCCGATTCTTTGCACACGTACGCTTAAAACCACCAAGAGGGGGTTTAAACCATGGTTTAAACCAAACCTCCTTTGTGAATTCGGGCCAAAGGGTTAAGAAAGTATTTTCTCAGAATTTTTCTGATCATTCTGGTGTTTTTACCTCTTCAACTTCAAAGTCGACTGCTGTCGAAATTGACACAGCCCCACATAGGGATGGCTCCATGAATGCAATGTACTACTGTTTTAATTTTTATAACCAACCCTTCATGCCCTTCTGGACAGCATTTGGATGTTTTTTTAATGATGATTACATGTTGTCATTGAGGAACATTAGCGTACAGCATAGATCCAATATATTGTAGTACCATGTCTACTCTATTCAAGGAACCCACTCACAAGTTGATTGAGACTGTTATTGTTTCATCTCCCATTTGTACTTCCTTGAAGGTGAGGCTACAGAATGGCAGCCAAAGATCCTGCCAAGAAGAGTAATCGGGGTGGGGCAAGTAGAGTCCTGGGGAAGCTGAAAAAGAGCATAGAAGATGGAGATTACTACGAAGCACATCAGATGTACAGGACACTCTACTTCAGGTAAAGACCCAAATTATGACAGACGTGCACACCCCTAGGACCTTCTGCGTAATTTGAGATAAAATGAAACTTAACAATATAAAATACAAATCCTGAATATGTGATTCTAAATGATTAAAAGTCAAGTTGTTTTGATGTTCTGAGTTGCATTTGATTGCAACATTATATGCAAAAGGGCCTTGAGCTTATTAAGCAGGACCAATTATGGAATATCTTTCGATGACTTCAATTCTGATGAAAAAATATATACATGTATTAGGAAAATTCAAATAGTTAATTAGTTTAAAAAAAAGATATTTAAATAATAATGATGAAGTCATCTACAGCCCCGGTATCCGCCAACTCAGGCGCTCATGGCGCTTGCTCCAAAAAATAAATACATACCGTAATGCATTTGAGTGTGGGTGAACTGCTTGTGGTATTTACAATTAAAACAAAATGAAATCGTTCCAAACGGTAATTTTCTACATTATTCAGTCGTTCAGGTCATCAAATGGCTAGTTGAAGGGAAAGTCCACCCTGGTGTTAAGTTGCTTTGAATTAAAGAAGAAAAATGAAAGAAACATGTTAGTAAAGGTTTGAGCAAAATCCGTCAAGAAGTAAGAAAGTTATGAATTTTTGAATTTTGTAATCAATCAAAAACAAATTGGCAACTTCATGACGTACCTTGCGAGCTCCCCTCCCAGTTGCTCAGTACAGAATTAAATCTAAACTATCATTTTCTCAGTTTTTGATGAAGGAATAGATTTGTTGCATGCAGGTTTTGTGTAAAAACATATGAGCAATGATTAACTATCTAAGGTGCATATGTGATTGAATATTTTCTTTAGAGAAATGGAAATTAATGATTTTGGGGGTACAAGGCAAATGAGCGGAGCTCGCATGATACATCATAGAGTTGCCAATTTCTGTTTGATTACAATTTCAAATATTCATAACTTATTTCTTTTCCTATTTTGCTCAAATCGTCACTGATATGTTCCTTTAAATTTTCTCACCTTCAACCATATGTTATTTTCAAAGACATTACATTTTATTAGAACCATGTAGCATTGAAAAAAAAAAAATTTTGTTGCCAATTTGAAGAACAAAATGTGATCAATTCAGCCATTGAATAATTCCTGTCATGAAAGGGTTATGAATGATATGTAAATTACATCTTCATAAGCATGAGGAATCACAACACGATGGGCTGAAATTTGTAAAATTACAATTTTTCATGCCTATACATGTATTTATACAAAATGTTATAATTCTGCATTAGCAACAAAATGGCTCAAGCTGTTACTATCAAATGGTAGATATTTGCTGTCATTGTTCATGAATAATGTCAGAACTATTAAAACATAGCAAGGTTCAAACTTTGTTTCCTTTAATTTTCCATACCTAGATATATGACGCAGAAGAAGTATGCAGAAGCTATAGAAATGCTTTACTCAGGAGCATCACTTCTGTTACAACACAATCAGGTAAAGGAAAATTTAATTGATGCTTTTTAATATTATGTACAGTGTTGGTAAAAGTTAGGGGTTATGTTGCAATGTCAGTAGAACACAGCCCCTGAAAAAAAATTTGCTCTTGAACGTTTGCAGTTGTGAGAAATCACATATAAAACTCAACTTTCTTCATTCTTTTCTTCTTTTTTTTTTGGGGGGGGGGGGGGTTGTCTTGCATAAAGGCTGACTGACTGATTTACTGATTTATGCTATGAATATCTCATGAATAAACTTGTTCCATTCATGTTGATAGATCTCAAAATAACAAAAATCGTGGGAGCACTGTCGTATATTGTTGAAGGCTGTTGACACTCATACGCTCACTGCTTACATGTACATCCTTTGACAAGGTGTTTTGCCCACATTTGTCCCTCTCATCCCAGATGTACATGTAAATGGGTACCTGGCTATGCTGGGGTAATAATTGCAGGGCCGCACCAAGAGTAGTATTCATGCTGATGTGGCTACCCTGGGTAAATTAGACCCAAATTATTATTATTATTAATTCCAAAAGGAGCACATTGTTTGTAAAAGTTAAATTTTTATACCAGTAGTGTTCAATGATAGGATCACTGTATTCCCTTGAACAAATTAATATGAAAGAAAATTATGTCTGTGGCTGTGAATCTGGTGAACATGATTTACTGTATATTATTTTTACTACAGTACATGAGCGGAGCTGATCTTAGTCTTCTGTTATTAGAGGCCTTGGAGAGCGCAGAAACACCAATATCTAAAGAAAACATTGGTAAGTCTCTCTCTCTCGCTTTCTCTTTCATTCTGTCTCACACTTTGAAGGTGATGGCATGAAATGTTCTATTGTTCTGTTATTTTGTCCACGTTGTTTTGCCTTTCGTTTTTTAGTTGAATAATCCTAAATAATATGCTTTCCTTTTAAACGGTTTCACACTTTCAGTAAGATTTAGTCTCTTTGTTTTTAAACTGTGGTGATCCAGAAACAAAATGATACTCAATTATTCCTATTTCTCACATCAATCTTTCAGTATAGCTCCTTCTCTCTCTCTCTCTCTCTTTGTCTTTTTCTTTTCTTTTTTTTCTTTCTTTCTGTCTTTCTTTCTTTCTGCAGTCAGAAGTTAGCTGCATTTACAGTGCTTTATGAGAAATGAAATGCTTCCACCAACTCTTGAGTTCACGTTTACAAGAAGTACTTGATCATAAACACTGTTTTACTGTGTTTGACTCGCATTTGTCCCACTTGACCCTGGGCCCTGTTTCATAACACTTGTCGTCAATGGCAAGTTGCAATAACTTTTATAAGCTACTGAAATCCTTGCATCTGATTGGATGACAGCAAATTTGTCGGTAAAATTCACAGACGGGACACTTGATGAAACGCCCCAGGTGTATTGAATGGGTGCCTGAGAATGTTTGGAGTAATAGTAATTGCAGGAACCTCAAGCAGAGCAGTATTAATACTAATGATGGTGGCCTTGGTAAATATGACCATATTATTTTTCTTTTCTTCTGTATTTTAGCAAGAATAGGTAGCTTGGCAAAGAATTTACCACCCGAAGCCCCGGAGAGAGGGAAGTTCATTGTGGCAGCCATCAAATGGTCCCAGAAGGAATCCCCTAACAGTAGAACAGGCGATCCAGAGCTTCATAAAGAGTTTGCCAACATACTATGGCAAGGTAGGTATTGTATGATTATTAACGAGAAGGTCCACCCTGAATAGAGCCTGATCGGTCAAGAGTAGGCATTTTGTCCGTCCATGACATTGAATATTTTATGGATTATGATTTTAGAAGGCGACCATGGAAACAAACTATTATCAAATTTCAACACCTTGAGTTATGTCTTTCACAATGAAACATAAAATAGCTTGCTTCAATTAAACAATTATTTTCTACAGGCCTTCTAACTTTCAAAATTTATCAAATGTCCGTCCGTGACTAACCGATCAGGCTTAATACAAGTTGGTTTTCGATGAAGCAGAAAAACTAAAGAAACCTAGCAGTGAAAGTTAGAGCAAAATACGATAAGAAATTAGAAAGTTATGAATATTGCCATCAGTCAAACACAAATTGGCAACTCCATGGCGTATCTTCCGAGCTGTACCCCCAGAAATCATTAATTTCCATTTTCTGTAAAGAAAATATTTAAACATACATGTACATGCACCTTAGATATAATCATTGCTAATATGTCTTTGCACAGAACCTGTATGAAACAAAACTACATGTACTCCTTCATCAGACACTAAGAAAATGAAATTTTATGACATTTTCTGTACTGAGCAAATAGGACAGGAGTTCGCAAGATACGTCACAGAGTTGCCAATTTGTGGTTGATTGATTTCAGCTTCGAGAATTCATAATTTTCTAATTTCTAATCGAATTTTTACTCACACCTTCACTATCTTTTTTTTTGAATTTTCTTCTTCTTTAACCCCTTACATGCCACCAGATTTTTGACCAATTGTCCAAAATGAACTTTCATGAGTTGAATATTAACGTTCAGTGAGTTTTTTTCTTGAGCAAACTGGGCAAAGATTAATTGCATAGGAATAAACATTATATTGGAGGGGCAGGTTTCTGTATCAGGAAGAATTTTCAAGCCATTCTGAGCCTAAACAAAATGTTCAACACTCACATTTTTGGGGCGGTATTTGCCTCCCATGGCATGGTAGGGGTTAAAAACCAACTTGTAATCAGGGTGGACTTTCCCTTCAATGAGAAGAATGCGATGTCCCAGACAAGGATCGTCTGATTGATAGAGTTCAATGGAATAAATTTCCTGATGACAAAAAAAAAGAATCCAAGAAGTATGGCAGGCTTTGTAAGACAACAGGCTTTGCATGCAAGAGACTCTCCGAGATTCACTAGTCGTCCCGATTTACAAACGCTTGCTTGAAAATATTTAAATTACATCAATGAAATTTTGCAGTTCACCTAATTTTCTTTCTTGTAAACAGACATTGTTAAGAAATTGCCATCTACAAAATCACCTGAATCATCTTCATTCTCGATTGCGTTGCATTCTTAGAATATGCAGGAACTTAACCTCCCTTTGTTAAAGTAGTTTATTAGATCCTTTTGGGGGAAAAAAGTTACATTTATGATATTTCAACACTTTTACACAAGGGTAAGACCAGGAACAGATTTATTTTTCCTGTGCCCTGGGGTGGTATTCTGAGATTTATTTTATCTTGATTTTAGTGAAAAGATTTTAATTGTCATAACAACTTTAAATTGCAACATGTCATTGGTGTTTGCGCAGATGAATTCCGCGTACACAGCCACTTTTGCGCAGTCATTAACCAATGATGCGCCATAAGCGTACATTTTGTTATGACAATTAAAATTATTTCACTAAAATCAAGATAAAATAAATTTCAGAATACCGCCCCAGATCATTATTTCACTGGGAAGATTTACACATTATTGTAGCATGGAAAACAAAGGACAGGACTTTTATTGCCTTTTTAAATATTTCCATACCATGCAAGTATTCAAGGAGTTATGAGAGGCTACTATAGATGACAGTATGAATACAATAACCAAATTACAAATTATTTTATAGAATGTTTGCAATGAAATAATCTCATATTCTTTTCAATGCCTTTTCAGAGAAGAACTATTTTGAAGCTCGATATCACTTCTTGCGATCAATGGACGGCAAGGGTTGTGCCTTAATGCTTGTTGAGTACCAGCTCAGTAAAGGATATGGCAGTGAAGCCGATATGTTCATTGCTCAAGCAGTACTACAGTAAGTTCATCAGAAATGTTGATAAAATAAGTAAATTAGGCCAAATAAAAAAAAAATACATGTTGAGCGTCCCCGCCCGCTTCCTATTTGGAGGCCGCCTGCTTTTTTTTTTTTGGTGTAAAACCCCCCAAAAAGTGTAAATGGAAATGGAAAAGGATTTTGAAAAAGTCGTAGATTTTGAATACCCAGTCGTCACGGTATTTATAAGGCGGAGGAAATTGTCTATTCATCTTTGAGCGTGATGTACTGTAATTCGGCCAGCCGTGCATGTTGTAGTTCAGTGTCGGTCAGCCATTTTGAAAAAAAAAAAAAGGGCCACCTCCTCCTTTTTTCCAAAATTTCAGGACGCTAAACATGTATTTTTTTATTCGGTCTTATCAACTCATTCGTTGAATCAACTCTTATTCCCATTCTCAGTCAATTGTGGTGAATAGGAATGCTGTCATGATTTAATATATAGTAACAAAATGTGGGAAAATGATTCAATATTATCTTTTCCCACATGATTTGTCATTAATACAAGAAGTGAAAAAGGGTCTGTATCAGTCCAGGGGCAAAAAAATACTGTGTCAAAAGGCTTTTCAAATTTTTGTCCCAGTTTACCACGGTGTTAATATTAGGACTGCTTTCGCCGTACTTGTTTCCTACACATGTGTTGATGCATCTACTGACCAGAAAACGGATAATATCATCAAAATTTAAAAGATGTATTTTTACATGAGCAAGCTATATTTTATTTTGAAAAGTACAGTTATAAAAAAGGATTACTGGACTTCTTAATTATTTTATAATTGTAACTTTCTTGTATGATTCATGACTGCACTAACACTGTGGTAATTAAGCCTGAGTCATATCGAATATTTCATAATCCGGGATTCGACAGCTTTGATTCGATCGAATACCGGTGCATCGATAAATGATGGGCGATGAAAACAGAGTTGCACACAGTTGCACGCAGTGCATGCACCATGCACCGGTGACCGGTCCGCTGGCATCGCGGGCCTATGTATGGGCTCTCGCTGCCGATGGCTAGTAAAAATCACAGCGGACGAGCCAAAATCTTAAGTTTCTAGTCCGTATGGCTAGTCAAAATATCACTCTAGTGTCGCACGAAGCGATGCTCATTGTCGCCACACCCGACAATGATTCAAATTCAACGAATTAATCTTACTTTGTCTTTGGAGAGCTGAATGGAACACGTTTGTTCGATGCAAAATACGAAATAAACTTTTCGTCGCTCATGACTCGACTTCATTCAGCTTCAGATCATTCAGAAGTAATTGCCAATTTGATGAGAGTGTGATATTAGTTATTGCGAATTAAGTAGGAACACTCGTACTCATGCCCGTATTTATCATGTTCAATTATACAATTGTCAAATTGACAATGCAGAGAGAGTGCAAGAATATTATCGTAAACTTCAGTTCGTAACGACGAAACGATTTTTCCATAGAGAAAGCACAGGTAAAGCGCAACGTCCTCCGCGAGCGAATTAGCGAAAGTTAGCCAACAGTTTGAAGTCGCCTTCACGTTCTCTGCTAGTATATACGTTATGAACTATGTACGTTACGGAGTTTCTTTTTTATTTGCTTTTTTCATGGTGGCTACGGTAGTCAAAAATCTGGCGGACTACAAATCGATGCACCGGATTTGCCAAAACGAATTCGGGATTCGATGTCTTCGATCGAACACCGGCTAACCAATCGATTTGACTCAGGCTTAGTGGTAATAATGGATCTGTAAAGCACTTCAACATATTGAGGATTTATGGCCTCCAAGCTATAGGATGTAAATAGATAGATAAATATAAATCCAGATGATTATTATCGTATCCTGCCTTCTCGTATATCTCCAGATACCTGTGCCTAAGGAACAAGTCGACAGCATCACTCACATTACAAGTGTACACTGAAAATCATCCTGCAATCAAGAGCGGGCCTCCCTTTATCTTACCTCTCCTTAACTTCATGTGGCTCCTACTTCTGGCAGTCAAGACGTAAGTCACATTAAGTAATAACTTCCTTTGGTTTAAGATCATATCAGAAGAAGCAAGTATTAAATCAGTCATCCTCTAATGTTTTGGAGTAGAAACGAGGCCCTGTCTGATGGGGATGAGTTACATATACATGCACATGTACCTTTGTGTAGAACGTTTTTTAATCCCAATCTTTATGAGATCGACAGTGTTTTCTTTAACAAAAATTTGACATGGCTTTTCTTTTACACATATATGGAACTTGTATTTAACATCCTATCCAAAGGGATGGATGTTCTAGCATTTTATCTGTGTAGCTTTCTGGAAACAGAAGAGGCACAATTCCAAATTTTTTGGCTCCATCCATCGTTTCATGGTGAAATCAGACCATCAGGGCCCTGTTTCATGAAACTTGTCATCAATGACAAGTTGCAATAACTGTTATAAGCTGCTGAAATCCTTGCATCCGATTGGCTGAGAGCAAACTTGTCAGTAAAAATGACTGACGTGATGAAACGCCCCCCAGATCGTCACTTCAAAAGTTGCTCTACCTTCTAAGCAGATTTGTTCTACATTGTTCAAGCTTTCTCCAAGTCCTTGAGGCATTGTAATTAATATATCATTCAAAGGCGTTTATTGTTGAAAAAGTCGAATTGAAAAACCAAACTTGACTTTGCCTCAGCTGTAAAAAGGTGTACATGTTTTATTTGGTTTTTACAGACTTTTCTAAATCAAGTATATGATTATTTACATCAGGTGGACTAACCTCTAATATCATCATCTGAAAGGTGCTATTCTGGATGTTTGTCTGTGCAGACCAGAAAGACAACCGCTACACCAAATTACATCCACATAAAGAGTCATTTGTAACAAAGCAGGGCCTTTTTATCATAATTTCATAGCTAACTCTCTCTACTCTCTCTCTCTTTCTCTCTCTCTCTTTCTCTCTCTCTCTCTCTTTCTCTCTCTCTCTCTCTTTCTCTCTCTCTCTCTCTCTCTCTTTCTCTCTCTCTCTTTCTCTCTCTCTCTCTCTCTCTTCTCTCTCTCTCTCTCTCTCTCTTTCTCTCTCTCTCTCTTTCAAACTCTCTCTCTTTCAAACTATTTATCATTACCCCCCCTTTCTCTCTCCCCCTCTCTTTTTCTTTCTTTCTTTCTTTCTTTCTGCAGTCAGAAGTTAACTGCATTTACCGTGCTTTGTGAGAAGTACCAGCCATCTCTCCAACGGGATCCAGCGTATGCAGCGTACCTTGATAAGATCGGCCAGGTGTTCTTCGGATTACCCCCTCCAGTGCCTACCGGTAGACAAGGTTTCATAGGTAAGTAGTCCATCGTACGCTCTTAAAGGGAAGGTTGAGTTCTGGGAAAGGTAAAAAATAATTTGTGAGCTTTCTCATTCTTAGTATGTTAATTTGGAAGATCATCATAGTAAATATGTCCCCTGAAAAGGATTTCTCTTCAAGTGCCCTCACATTCAAAATATGACAAGAAACAGCTGAAAAGAAACACCTGAAACATTTGTCTGTAGTCCCATATACACATTTCTGTAGTGCATGTGGCTCTCTGCAGGATTGAGTCAATTTCTTATCATTTTGGTGATTCCAAAACTTTACAGCATACACCAATTCTTATGTGCTATAATCAATCAACCTTTCCCAATTGCTTTGAGACATAGCAACAAGTAATGTTTGCAAACTGGATTCCAAGTATTGTAGTTCATTCATTAATAACAGGTTAATGGAATACCTCGTTACTAGGTCCCCAGGAAAGAAACATTCATAAATTTGAATCACTTAGTAAACAGGTCTATTATGAGGACAAAACTTTGGTACAAAATCATCAATTTTGTTTACAGAATCATTTATACTGGTACAAATCACACGAGTTTCACTTTGGCGCACCATAGCGAAATAATATTTGGTGAAAGCTTCAAATCTTATTGGAAATCATTGGTGTTTTGTTGGATTAACCCCCCCCCCCCCCCTCCTCCTGTGCCAACCAGTAGACAAGGTTTCATGGGTTAGAATTCAACCTCAGAAAAATGCCAAGGGAGACCACTCCCCCCAAAAATGTTTTGCTGTGTATGTGTGTGATTCATGGCTGGTTTATAATATTTAAAATATCAGCTTCAAATACTACGTCCTACATTTATACGTAAAATTACCTTTTGGGGGTGGGGGGGGGGGTGGTGATTCCCCATGGCTTGTGTGAACATCTATCTTTCCAAACTGGCTTTATGGGTGTTTCTGTGTCTTTCATACTGTTTCTCCCTCTCTGACTGACTGGCCATCAGTCTATGTCTGTGGCCCTGTACGAATATACTACTTCTGCGAGACCAGGAAACTTTTGTGAATTGTTCCTACAAAGAAATTTAAGCTACTTTGTTTTAATCTTTTTCTTAAGCTCAGGCAAGCAGTTTATTGAATTCAGTCACTGCATGTTGTTGTCTTGATTTGAGTTTTGCAAACAGCATGGCATGGAGGTTGAATTTTAAAAATGCGTCTTTGTTTCCACATATGCAGGTAACCTTATTTCAAGTCTGTTTGGTGGTGATGGCGATGATGACGAGGATGATGATGAGGGTCTAGCCTTATCTCCAGCCCTCCTGGTTGAGGATCTGGACTAACAGTAAAAACTAAAAGGGTTAAATCTAAATGAATACTAGACAATATTAATAAGAGATTTATATTCTTTATGCTCCCATCACTTTGACATTTTTAATTCTTTTCAAATTTTCTCTCCCTCCTCACTTTTTCTTTTTTCCCCTCTATTTCTCTCCCTCTCTCCCACTTTCTCCTCTCTCTCTCTCTCTTCTTCTCTCTCATTTTTACCAGTAAGTCTGTAATAAGTTTTATTGCATTTTATTGTTCAATCTTTAACATGATTCTTGGACTTCCATTCTATATTTCACACTTTTTTTCGTAAGTTACATGTCACATAATGTGAATTGATTCACCGTTCAAATAGATCACACATTTAAACTAGCGTTGTGTATGTAATACATGTATGGTGTTTAATGATAAATAGAGTTACCGTAATTGAATTTACACCTTCTCCATTGATTTATGCTGTAAGCCTTACATCGGGGGTCATTTTCTGAAAACCATGTGATCTTTCATGTTATGGAAAACGATGTTAATTGTCATAACAAACTGAAATTGCACGGAATGAACGCTCATTATTGGTGCTTGCGCAGGTGTCTCTTTTAACCTTACGCGAATGAAGCCAGCTTTGCGCAGACATTAAACACTGACTTGTCCTACTTGTGATTTGTGATGACAATTAACATTGTTTTACTCACATAAAAGATAACATAGTTTGCAGAATATCACCCCAGATTTGCAGCCCGTAAAGGCTATCTGAAGCAGCTTTGTTGTCAAATCTGCTGGGATGTAGATATAGGCCTCTTTAGAATATGGCTTTAAGATTTGTCCTGAATCTTGGTTTGATTGTTATGTAGAAATACTGTGTCAAAACTGACATTGGGATATATAGATTTCTTTTGAGATACAATGGACAGATATGTCGGATGAAAAAAATAATTTATTGAGACATTTCCCAATTCATGATGCACAATACTAAATGGATTTAAAGTAAGAAATAATGTTTGCCTGTTAGATCAGTTTATTTGGCCCTTTCTCTCTCTCTCTCTCTCTCTCTCCCTCCCTCCCTCCCTCCCTCTCTCTCTCTCTCTCTCCCTCTCTCTCTCTCTCTCTCCCTCTCTCTCTCTCTCCCTCCCTCTCTCTCTCCCTCCCTCCCTCCCTCTCTCTCTCCCTCCCTCTCTCCCTCCCTCTCTCTCTCCCTCCCTCTCTCTCTCCCTCCCTCTCTCTCTCCCTCTCTCTCTCTCTCTCTCTCTCTTTATTGGTGCTGTGAACACAGATTTTATGAAAAATTGCCTGAAATGTAAAGTTCTGAATTCTGAGAATTACATGTATATGTTATTTCTGCAGGAACCATCTATACATGTATTTAACCCTCTATAAAAGCCCTTTCAGACATGAGGCAATAAACTAAGAAAACAAACAAAAACAAACTGACACTGAGACAAAATAGTGACCTTGGAGGATAGCGTGTTTCACATTTTGTGTATCTTATTACACACGGATCTGGGCCCCGTTTCATAAAACTTGTCATCGATGGCAAGTTGCAATAACTGTTATAAGCTACTGAAATCCTTGCATCTGATTGGTTGAGAGCAAATTTGTCAGTAAAAATCTCTGACAAAACGCTTGATGAAACGCTCTCCAGGGAGTATGTGAAGAGGCCCTTGTTGTTCATAGCTTTGATTCCTTACACCTATAACATTGCCTCTTACCATTCATTAAGACAGTAAGTTTTTCATGATGTGGCTTTTCAATACAGGGTTGCCCAGAAAAAATGCAACACCTGAGATCTGCAATTTCAACAACACCATTGAGACAATATCCTTAGTTTTTGTTTCATTTGGTAGAAAAATCATTTTCCGAGTAAAACAACACCAAGATTATCAATTTTTGGATAAGGCGTTTTTATTGTACCGCCATTTTCGTAGGGCAATGTCATTTTCAAAATTTAGTACTTTTGCAACCGTGGTCAAGCTTGAATCAGCGACAAATTTGTGTTATGATGGCTTCTGATACAGTTAGCTTTGTTGACAAACGCATGACTGCTCTCACTTTGAAAACATAGATTGCATGGGAAGCTGTCATGTTCAAATTTCGCACTTCTTCAAGCATGACTTTTCCAAAAGTAGCAAATTTTGAAAATGACATTGCCTCACAGAATCAAAACGCCTTACCCAATAGAATAAAAAACTCTTGATATTGTGTCAATGATATCATCAAAATTTCAAATTGCTGCAATCTTTCTGGGCCACCCTGTATAGTTTTCCACGTAGTATCTGAAGGGGGCAAAATGAAGGAAGTTTTTAGACAGCGTTTACATTTATACAAAGTAACAGGCGGCTTATTCAAGTTTTGTATGAGTACACAGTATACACTTACCTGTAGTATAAGATTTATAAATGTACATCAAGATAAAACCATTTAGAAATTCTATCTACAAACATTGACATTTATGTTTCAAGGTAAAACTGGGCACAAATATCTTCCATGGAATCAACTATTTGAATGTATAAAACCTTTTTATGCCTCAGTCAGGAAGATAAAATGGCCTTCTTTTAGTCTCAAATCATATTAGAATTGAAAGTGGTAAGATTGCAATTGGTTGACCCCTTTTTACTGAACATTGTATTTCTAGCTGTATTTCCATCTCCAATATGATTTAATCATATTTTGATTGGTTTTAAGCAATTTGTTTTTGCAGGGGAAGAAAATGCTGCAGATATAATCTTTTACTTTTGGTATGCACTTGGAGGAAGCCTGCATGATTGATAAATGATGATTAAAGGGAAGTTTGAGTTTGGGGAAAAGTTAAAAATAATTTGTGAGCTTTCTCATTCCTTTTATGTCAATTTGGAAGAACAGCTTAGTAGAAATGGCCCTGAAAAGCATTGCTCTAAAAATGCCCTCATATTCATTTCATAATGTGACAAGAAACAGCTGAAATGTTCGGGCCGAACATGTGTATGTAGTCCCATATACACATTTCTATGTGCAGTCCATGTGACTCTTAGATTGAGTCAATTTCTTCTCGTTTTGGTGATTCCACAACCTTACAGCATACTCCAATTCTTATGTACTATATGGTCAACTTTTCCCAATTGATTTGAAACAGTTTCTTTCGCAATATTATCGCATGACCAGAACTCAACTCTATCTTTAAAACAATTGAGATTTCTTTTATTGAAAGTTGTTTTAAATGTTCTCCGTACAAGAAGGTGTATGTTTTAATTGTATCTAGCAGCTGTAGAGTAAAAGCATGGACTCCTGTATGTCTATTCATAACTTGGTATCAGTGTGTTGTTTTTTTCCAATGCTGTTTTAACATGCCCCCGCTAAAGTCAGTTTTGGGGGTACAAGATTTTTAAGTTGTATCAGTGTTGTGTTTTATTTCCAATGCTGTTTTAACATGCCCCCGCTAAAATCAGTTTTAGGGGTAACAAGATTTAAGTTTCGGCACTAAAGAGTTGCTTATTTACAAGCATACACATGCTTTCTTAGCAGTCCAGTAAAATAAAACAAATTATAAACCAATATCAGATTATATGTGAAATTTGATTTTCATTCGATTTTTTTTTTTTAATAGCTACATGTACAGGAAACATCTTTTACAGGAGATACAAATTCCAGATTTATAATTTTTTAAGTGAGCCCTTTTACACAACTCGAAAAATAAGAGGCCATTTTCTTGTATACTCAGCTTTGCTTGATATTGTCTGATTTACGTATTTTTAAGCACTTGCAAAGACTGGTGTGTAGTGTGTACACTAATATAATATCCACTGGGTGAAAAGACAAGCATATGCCATATTTCCAATTGAGCTACATGAACATTCTACCTGTGAAATTCTCAGACATGTATTCACAAGAATAATTTTAGGCAATAATTTGATGATTTAGCCCTTTCTTCAGAATATTTTGAAACTATGCTTGTGGGAAAGCATTTCATCATGCTCATTTGGTTGTCATGACACTTTCATATTTTTTCTTCAAATCAATTTACATGTATACACTTTTAATGTTTACAGTACACATCAATATTGTACAAGAGTTTTGCTTGAACGTTAATAGGCAATTACATATTTTTTCCCCTCACTTTTGTTAATGGGCAATTTCATTTTATAATTTATAAATATTTGGTTTTGGTGGGGTAGTCGGTTATACTTTACCTTGCCAATGTATATTGTGTTCAGGTCATTAATCATATTTTTATATATTTGATTTATGTAAAAGTTCTCTACCATCAACATTTCTTTTCATTTACGAGAATAAATACATGTACATGTATATCTATCAAATAATCGTGTAGTCATGTTTTTTAAGTTGTTACAGGTTTTTATCTTGTTTGCTTTCTAACTACATGTATATATTTCTTCTCTCTCTCTTTCCCCATTTTTCCCTCTCTCACATTCGTAATTTCATTCTCCCATGCCAAAAACAGGATGCGATTATTTTTGCATGATTTCTGTCTATTGGTAATGATATTTTCAATAACTAGAAATGTCCATTGCCGCGCAATGCAAATATATCCCCCGGCACTGGCAGCGATTCGAAGGAGGGACAAAAAACCTTCCCCCTCCCCTCCCTCAAAAGGATGGCGTAGAGATTGTCAACACTAGGAGCAGCATCACCAAAACAATGTGTGTAGATGAGTATAATGCATCTCTATAGAAAATTCGAAAGAAATCTGTCAAGAAATGTGACCTCAGAGCGCACACAAGATATCCACTAAAATATAACCTTTGCCCCTGGGGGCAGCATCAACAAAAACTGTAGAGGTCTAGAGTAATCTATGATGGACCTCCATACAACGTCTGAAAGAAATCAGTCAACAAATGTGTCCTCCAGAATGCATGCAACTAGAATATGACATTTGACCCTATAAAAAGTGGAACACTGGGGGCAGCATCAGCAAACACTGAAGATGTGTAGATTTTACTAAGACACACCTCCATATAAAAGTCGAAAGAAATCCGTCAAGAAATGGGGAAGTTAGAGCGCACAAAAGACATGACCTTCAACCCTATAAATGATGGAACAATGAGGGCAGCATCACCAAAAAGTAAAGATGTGTAGATTATACCAAGTTACATCTCCATACAAATTTGAAAGAAATCCATTATGAAATGTGGCCTGAAGAGTGCACTCACGCCATCCAAAGTATGAACTTTGACCCTATAAAAGACGGGACTCTGGTGGCAGCATCACAAAAAACTATAGGTGCGTAGATTTTACCAAGATACACTTCCATACAAAATTTGAACGAAATCTGTCAAATGGACAAATGACCTTTGACCCTATAAAGGGCGGAACAATGAGGGCAGCATCACCAAAAAGTAAAGATGTGTAGATTATACCAAGTTACATCTACATACAAAATGTGAAAAAAATCCATCGAGAAATGTGGCCTGCAGAGTGCACTCACGCCATGCCCTGAAGTATGACTTTTGACCCTATAAAAGACAGGACACTGTGGCAGCATCACCAAATGCTATAGGTTTTTAGATTCCACCAACACAGACACCTTCATGCAAAATTTGAACGAAATCCGTTGAGAAATGTGACCGCCAGAGCGCACACAAGACATCTCTCAAAATATGACCTTTGACCCTATAAAAGACAAGCACTGGAGGCAGCATCACCCAAATCTATAGGTTTCTAGATTATACCAAGAGACACCTTCATGCAAAATTTGAACAATATCCATTGAGAAATGTGACCGCTAGAGCGCACACAAACTACCCCCAAAAATATGGCCTTTTACCCTATAAAAGACGGAACACTGGGGGCAGCATCACCAGAAATTATAGGTGTCCAGATTTTACCAAGATACACCTCCATACAAAGTTTGAAAGAAATCAGTTGAAAAAAGTGAACGTTAGAGCGCACACAAAAATGTGACGCGGTGGCGGCGGCACGCTGCTGAATCCAAAGTATCCATCGGCATTCTGCTGGGGGATACAATTAATGTGGAATAATAATCATCACAACAGTGGCACTCATTATCCAGTTGACATATACATAATCAATTTAATATCATATTTCAAAATAAGTATTGACCATTTCTTAAATGGATATTACCTTCAATGAATGCATTTTTGGATACCTTCTCAATTATAAAATAGCAGAAACGACAGGAAACGTAACAAAAGTAACAATACAATTAATATATCATGCAAAAAACAAAAATTACTTTCCTCTTTTTCGTGCCAAAAAAATTAAAACTCAATATTTCAATGATTCCAGCATGACTTAACGCATTGTGTCATGAAGGAACTAATTAAAGAGAGCTTATGATTTCAAGCTCTATGCTAATTGACTAAGTCTCAGCCATCGAAGAATACAAAAGCAATACAATTTATTCATCATTAGCAACGCACTATTCAGAGGTTGGCTGGAAATTCCAGTTCTAATTTTAATTACAAACTCTTTCCTTTCTCTGTATTCTGTTTATCTCAACGATCCCTTGTGGTACAAATAATATATATGTTTTACGCACAGGTAGAACCAATTGTGAATTAAAGGTCATGAACTTAAGCAATCGCAAATGATGTAAATGAATTATATAATGGTGCTTTTTGCTAAGTGATACTAAGTATCTACAACTACCCCACCCATTAACCAAGCACCATTACAGACCTCGCTCATAGCGTTCAAGGACTTTCTTTCTACCACAAATTTGGTTACTTATGGGTCGCTTCATAAACCTGGGTTGAGAGAGGCAACTACAGATAAAATGCCTTGCTTACGAGCAAAAGACTATTAAAGACAGAGGATATATATAGTGCATACAATTGGCATTAATTTCAGATTTTCTTGCAGAAGTTCTTTTGCACTGTTACTCTAATACATTTACGGAATAAAAGATACATGTAAATGTCCAACATTTACTCATGTGTTGCAAATGTTCTCTAGAGTTTGGGTGCAATCCATACTCGTAAAAATATAAGCACAATTACAAAAAGTAACAGAAGGAAATTCATGTCTTGAAGAAGCAAAATTCATTTTACTTCATGTCCCCTTCAATTTTGACCACTCTGAATAAATCAGCAATTGTCTGCAAATTTACAAAATTTGGCTTCACTTTTTGGCATTACAGGGTACATGAACATTCAATAGCATTACCCTAGAAAAGATCTATCCAATTCCAATTCAGTGACAGTGAATAAAAAAGAAAGAAGCAGAATGAAACAAAAATCTCAACTAAGATTCCACATTGAATTTGAAAGTCGGCTAGAAAAATCAGGGATATCCCGCTTTTCAAACTATTACTCCATTAAAAATGTGAGGTCCTTTCCACAACAGGGAAGTCTTGGCTGTGTCAAATACATGTATATAATTATTATCAATGTGGTTAGTTTGGTCAAGCGACGATGTGACTCTTGTTTTGATTTCTAAGAATGGTTCAACAAAATAACAGACACTGCTGACTACTTATCTGAGATCACCATGCCCCAAAACTGAGTATTAAAAAAGCATCCTTATCAATGCCCATGATTGACCAAACTAACCAGATTGACAATAATTACCCACGCCAATAAAATCGGCAGGGTTATGTAAAGGGTTCCGTATGTTTGTTTGTTTGTGTACAAGATAACTAGAGAATGGGTGAACATATTTGCATTAAATTTTCAGGGAATATTCGGATAGTGACAGGAAAGAATCAGTTAGATTTTGGTGATGATTGGTTGACCCCTGCAAATTCTGTGTGACCTTGAAGTTTTGACCCCATAGTAAATTCAGTTCGGATAGTGACAGGAAAGAATCAATTATGGAAAGAATCGATTAGATTTTGGTGATGATCGGTTGACTTCTTTGACGGCCTTTCTAGTTATATACATGTATTTGATACAGCCAAGACTTCCCTCATTCAACTCAAACGGAACTAGGGCTGTCCCTGGAACATGAAAATGTCGCATCTTCACATTGGATTTCGACAGGTTGTTCAAATTTAAACCAAAGTCAAAACCATGATTTAAATAAGATTTTAGGTTGGGTTAGATTTAGGGTTTGGGGTTACATATAGTGTGCGATCCACGGTTGAAGTCTATTATTTCTGTTGGTATACGAAATTGATGCAGAACAAATATTGTCATAGCATGTGTTGTACAAGCCTAAAATATGCAGAACATAAATAAAAAAGGGATAAAAAAAGAACATGGCAATCAATCATTTTGGTTGAGATACTTGATACTCTAAATAAAACCATTAAATAATACCCACATAGTCAGTACATGCTTACAGCACCTGAGAGGCGACAAAAAATTATATAACAAAAATAGTACACAAATTAAAAAACACGAAAGGTTTGTTCACATACATGTATATTTTTGCTATGACATATGCTTAATGCACTAAACATTCCTGTATCTTATAAACAAAAACAAACAACTAAGAGTATGTATCGGACCATCTTATACAAGTAAAAGCTTAGGCGCCTTACGAAAAGTTTTTACAGCGGCGGGCCCTCGGCGGCGCCGAATGATTCGGCGCCGCCGAGGGCCCGCCGCTGTAAAAACTTTTCGTAAGGCGCCTTATTACTCGAATATTGAGCATAGCTTTATTAAACGGTTGAATAGGCTTCAACAGGTTTTGTGTGTATTGGCTGGGATTGGTCCAGTCTGGATCATTCATAAATGGGAGGAAAATAATTATTCAAAATTTCACATTCAACTCTGAAACCCTAAAATTGTAGCATCGTAAGAGTTGCAGAGTCCCTGACTCGGGTACTCTAACAACAAAAAAATAAACTAAATCTTGCTTAGAGTGATTTTGTTGTGTTTTTACACTAGTGCAGCACTGAAATCACGACACAGTCCCACATAGGTTTGGTCCCATGAGTGGTATAGGACCTTTGTGGCTACTTTGTTGCTACTTTTTTTCTCTCATTTACATGTAAAAAAAAAGCTGCTGTTTCAAGCGTCCTGTGTGAACAAGCCTTCACAGACAATTGGAAAATCAATATCTTAAACATACATGTACCTGTAATATTTCACTTTTGGAGGATGCATTCCCCAACCACGGAATTAGTTATGTCCACCTAACAAACAGTATTCTGAATTTCATATGCAGTTGATATCCCTGGATATTTTAAGGAAAACACTTTTCCAAAACTTGCCATGAAGGAGGATATAAAAAGCCTAGTAATAGAATTACATCCTAAAGTCCGATCAGAGTCGGTTTGTAGGCGAGTACAAAGTGCTGCCCGTAGATGTTACCGCTAGACCAATGCTGTCAATACCGCTTGACCAACATAGTTCTTGCAACTGGAATTTTTAGGGTCTCTGTGAGTCTGTGTATGAGCTCCGTATTAAAATGTTGACGCTTTGGGAGTCCAGACTGAGATGTTGTGCGCCTTTGTGCTCCAGGGAACTGGTAGTGTCAAGCTCTGCTTCAACGTCACAATAAAAAAAGAAAAACGGAGGTCTATCAGAGTCAGTTTCCTGGCAAAGACAGAAAGCTAACCGCTAGCCCAACTCGCGTCTTCCTAAACAAAACATAACATTGGTTTCAACATACATGATTCAAGTGCCGTGATTACTCTCAAAATTATCTACAGACTAATCTAGATTACCGGTAAAATGTGCTCCAGTTAAAGATGGGGCAGCCAAGGTTCTAAAACGAAGCCATTTTTTTCAGACCACTTTTGTGAAAACCTGGGGAGCGTTTCATCAAGTGTTTTGTCAGTGATTTTTACCGACAAATTTGCTCTCAGCCAATCAGATCAATCGGATTTCAGTAGCTTATAACAGTTGTCGGTAAAAAT
Organism: Heliocidaris erythrogramma; assembly: GCA_025617745.1. Classification (NCBI taxonomy): domain Eukaryota; kingdom Metazoa; phylum Echinodermata; class Echinoidea; order Camarodonta; family Echinometridae; genus Heliocidaris; species Heliocidaris erythrogramma. The sequence goes on along the minus strand of CM046857.1, from coordinate 43,251,701 downwards.
CATTGACAAAACAATTGATGAAACGCTCCCCAGGTCAAGTACACAAAGAAAATGTAGATTCTGTTTTCAGATAACTGAGAGAGAGAAGGGGGTGGGGAGAGTAGAAACAGGTATGCAGCATTGTTGAAGAGCACCAAATAAATGCCATTATCCCTCTTCCTTTGGTCCTTGATTAATTACACTGAATAGAAAAATCATATTGCTCAGCGCCAAAGTGTGAGACAACCTTACAGAATGAAAACCTACTTCTAACATGAACGTACATTCTACATTCCAACTTCTTTAGTCCTTTCCTCCGACTGTTCTTTATTCTGTATTTAATCTAACAGACATCATTGCCTATCAGTTGGCATAATGAAATAGTTCTAATGAAATGGTTCCGCAACAGATTATACTTTGATGAAGGTTATACTCATCAAAACAAGGAAATATGACAAGAAGGATCCTATCCTTGCAAAACATCTAGTGGTGTGTAAGAATTGATTTTAATATTTGATATAATGATTTTCTATGATTTTTTTATTAAACTGATGTCTAAGGAAGCAAGTCTATGCTTATAAGTAAGTAACAGGGGGGGGGGGGGGTGGGAGGGGCTACACCTTCAAATCTTATTTGAGGGACTTAGAAACTTGAGGATTAATGCCTTACCAATAGACTTCAACTTGGTTTTGAACCCAGAACCTCCCCGTTACAAGACCACTGCTCTCCCACTTAACCTCCTCAATGCCACTGGGCTTGAAGACACATTATTCAAATGCATTAAGTCACCTTAAATCTCAGTATCATTCTTAATACATGGGGCAAGGAAATATGGTTAGTGAAGTATGAATATCTCTACGAAGAAAAATGGCCTGTATAATATACTTCTGTTGCTCAGTCCACTAACTTTTAACATCAATTTACAGATGCTCTGAATAAGAAATTGGCTGTGAATATATTTTCATCTATACAGAATTCCGAGTCTGTGTAGTGATCTTGGATACATGGCATCTATAAATAATTCTAGGAATGAATTGAATAAGGTCCTACCAAAGACCAAGTAGATACTAAATATATATGCTTGTATTAAGTACAATACAGATTTCCCTCGAAAGAGAATCGTTCAATATACAGGCTACATAAATTTGGTCTATATAATCTTGACTTTTACCTTGGCATGAGTAAAAAAGATTAGGTGTAAAGCACTGAATAATGAATGGGTACTGGTACTTTAGAAGTTGGTTCATGGTGATTTCCTTGCCAGAAGTGTTATGTGATAATACATCACATAATATGACAATTAGCTTCCTAAAACTAACACAGAAAAAAATATAGAAGTGTATTGCATTTTTTCACTGATTTAGTGGAAATATGATGCTGAGAAGATGCAGAAAAGATTACATAGAGGGACGACTAAATCTTCTTCTTTAAATCTACCTTCTTTTTTTTTTTTTTGGCAGGGTTTGCTTATTTACTTCCTGGATATATTTAGGATGACATGAATGGATGGTGTCGAAATTATCTCATATTCTTGCTTTCCTGCAATACCTGGGCCCCGTCTTATAGAGACTTGCGATTAATCTTGGTCGATTGCAAGTCCATCAATCACAAGGCAATCAATCACAAACTTAAACACTCCTACACATTTAGTACAGAGTTGCGATTGCTAATAAGTTGTGATTGATTTAAATCAATTGCAACTGCTTATAAGACACGGCACTAGTCTACTGCCACATCACCCTGCAAACATTTCAACAGACCAGGCAAGTACAACCGTGAATATCTAGAAACAGCAGTGGGTGTTCCAAACAGGTTCATGGCTTGCAGGCTGGCTGGCTGGCTGGCTAGCTGGCTGACTGGCTTGCTGACTGGCTTGCTGGCTGGCTGGCTGGCTTGCTGGCTGGCTTGTTGCAATGGCTTTCAGAATACTGCAAAGTTACCCACATCCTTTATCGCGTCTCTTCCCCGGTGCAGATATTTCTCTCTCGATCCTTTCCAAACTTGACAACATCGAGATATCTTGGTATCGATGCTGTAGAGTCCGTCCCCAAGAACATTTTGGTCAACCCCAATTCATAAAGAATATATGCTTTAAACCATGCTTCCTGCATTCATAAACATGTCATTCCTTCTTTTAATCAGAACCACTGTAATCAACAGGAGCACATAAAGCCAAGACTATGAACTAATCGTTCTGCTTTGGTGCTCAGCTTTCCATTAAACAAAGACGACATCTGTAAGACGACAAATTTATGCACATACTGAGAAAGATACGACACGACGCGCTAACACATATTCAGTCCCGCTTGGAATTCCACTAAACAAAGATTTACAGCTTGTCGACTACAAAGCATATTTCATGTCTCTTTAGTGGTCTCTTGCCTTAGTTTTCACACACAAATAAAATTGAAATAGTTAGATTGCATCCGAGCTGTCCTGATGAGTGCAGAATACTATAGGTCCTAGTATGTTATCCTGTGTCACTCATATTCAAGAATCCTCTTGTGGTAAAAGAGAAGGTACCTGTTAGGAGACAAAACGATTTGTATTCATCAAAACAAGTGTAATAATGACTGCTTTTGTATATATCAAATTACATATTAATGTATTTATATAAATGTTACTCTACTTATCATTTTAGTAAAAAAAGTTTCTTTAATCACCTTACTGTAACTATAAACACTAAATAAGAACTGCATCACATTTTACACAGGACCTTCTTACAAATTTTTTTAAACCCGTCATTATATCCCCCATTTCTACAGAAGAGGTTGGGGTGGTATGGTTACAAATAGTTAATATAGCTGAATTGACTGTTTGATGGTAGTGTAACTCTAGGGATTTTCTGAATAAGAAACTTCTGACCATGATTTGAAAATAAAATATAGCTGAATTCAGACTTGAAGGTTAACACCTTGGGACTTGTCAGCTAAGAGACAGAGTACAGAATTAATAAGAGTGACTGATGAAAGTGTAAACATACCCTTCGCTCTGCAGGACATCATGTACGGTTGCCTTGGTGATGAGGGCATCATCACATTTGAACCACTGATCTTGATGTTGCCTGACATAGCATGTATAATGACCTGCTTCTAGGGACCCATGATGGTTGACTACTGCAAACAATGAGTATCTGGAAGAAACACAGAGAAGGGGTCATTTACTACAGTGAGGGAAAGAGGGGGGAGAGGGGGAGAGGGAAAGATGAGAGGTAGATGAGGAGAGAGAGAGGGGGGGGGGGGAGAGAGAAAGAGGGGGATAGACTGGGAGAGAGGTGGAGAGAGGAGAGGGAAGATGATGAGGAAAGAGAGAGGGCAGTGAGAGAGACTGGGAAAGAGATGGAGAGGAGAAGGGGAATGAGGAGGAATGGGAGAGGAGAGGGGGAATGAGGAGGAATGGGAGAGGAGAGGGGGAATGAGGAGGAATGGGAGAGGAGAGGGGGAATGAGGAGGAATGGGAGAGGAGAGGGGGAATGAGGAGGAATGGGAGAGGGGGAGAGAGGGAGACAGAGAGGAGAAGATCACTGAGAAAATCATAAGGACATTTCAGACATGACTTTTAGCCTTAAAAAACCACTGCTGCAAAACAGTCTATCGCATCATGTCCAAATGGAACTGCAGAGATTTATGACCTTATCTAAACTCCAATAAGCCTCATTCCCACACGATGGGATTGACTAAAAAAAAATGCCACAGGCAGAATAATCTGACATAATCTTTGCATGGTTCTTATTCTATTTTAGAGCAGATAGTGCATAATATATGCTCTAGGGCCTTTGTTGCACAGAGCTGCTTATTTTTTTCACCCAACTTGCCATTCATTAAATATAAGGTTAAGTTCTGGTCATGATATTGAATTGTGAAAGAAACTGTCTCAAAGCAATTGCGAAAGGTTGATTATATAGCACATAAAAATTGGCGTATGATGTAAGGTTTTCAATTTTTCTCCAAAATGATAATAAATTTACTCAATCCTGCCACGAGTCACATGCACTGCACACAGAAATGTGTATATTGGACTAGACACAAATATTCGGCCCGAACATTTCAGGTGTTTCTTGTTAGGGCACTTGAAGTGCAATCCTTTTCAGGGGACATATCTACAATTATAATCTTCCAAACTGACATAATAAGAATGAGAAAGCTCACAAATTATTTTTTACCTATCCCAGAACTCAACCTTCCATTTAACATGAAAATTATTTCTTTCAAATTTTGCCATTGCCGTTTTCTGGGCTGCAGTTGACCTCATCATGTGTGAGTGAGGCCTAAGAAAGAACCTTACTGATTATCTGAGGTAGTTGTTCTGTTTGGCCTGTGGTGATGGCTGAGACCATTGGCTCTCCGATGAGTAGACATGTACGGCGTCATATCCAGCTCATGAGGGAAAGAGATGAATGTGGATATCTTCTTCCTGAACCTCGTTGAATGCTCAAATCTCTGCAAATGAGAAAATTTTTAAAAGGAAATAAGTATTTTCCTGACCAAGCATATTGTTTCAGATTGCCAACAACTATAAAACGAATAAAAGTCTGATAAGGACATGGAATGGTTGGACATCATAACTTTTAGGAATTTTCCTGGTACTGTCACAAAAGACCCTTCTAAACAGGGCTCATTGTCACTTGCAGGTTAAATTTTAGTAGGTTCTCTGGGTTTTTTTTTCCAGTTTCCAATCCTGTCATGGTACTGGACATAGTATGGCACATTGTCCCATCAAGATCCTGTCCGGTGTTTTCTTTCCAAGTCCTAGCAGTACTCACATCCTCTACCAATGCCCACTGATTTCCAGGTAGGCCTTGACACATCACTGTGTGCCAGGCAGAAGGGTGCGAATCGATGCACAGCCAGCAGATAAACATTTCTATAAATACGCATTTCAAAGATTTTACCTATCTTTGACTGCAACTACACAACCCATCTCAGACTGTACATCATTGTTAACAAAGATGGGTTGGAACTTAATCTGTTAATTCATAATTGTTTTGTTATAAAAGTAGAAATGTGTTTCAAATTTGACCAAACTTTGTCCTTGTCCTACCGCTGAGCACAACATTGTCTGCATAAAGCCAGATATGTGTTAACTCATATACTTAGACACAGAGTTAACGCCCTTCTGGCTCTAAACAGTCGACACGCTGTATTTTGGACCATGTGACACTGAAGGGGATTTTTCGTACCTTTAGATGAAAGCATGCAACCAGTGGTAGAGTCTTCATGGTGAGTTGCTTGGTGGATTCCTGATAGTTCTGACAAACACTGCATTTAATCTTAGCACTGCTGCCCAAATACTCTGGACGGGTAAATCTAGCAGAAAAGATGAAAACGAAACAGATAATCAACACATCTTGAACAAAGGCAATGCTCAGAAGCGATCAACCACATAAAAGTCAAATTAACTGGTAAATGTACAGTTAACAGTCGAAACTGTTGGGACTACAAAAAAGTGTTCGACTTATGCAAAATTCGACTTAGGAAATGTAAATAACACATATTTCGCATAGTTTGGTAAAAAAAATTGATTCGACTTGGGGAAAGTTCAACCTATGCGACTGAGTTATGACAACTATGCTCTCAGCCAATCGGATTCAAGGATTTCAGTAGCTTATAACAATTCTTGTAACGTATTATTGATAACAAGTTTTATAAAACAGGCCCCTGGACCGGTCCGGTAACTTGTTAAGGAACACAGCTAAATCTATCATCAAAATTTTGACACCAATAAATGTCCGTCTTTTTAGGACTTGTAACACATATCGCAATACGCTCTAGGCAAAGATGTACACACACACACACACCACACACAATGATATATTAAAAATATACACTTTCTGAGTGATAAAAGATGACAAAATTGAGCTTTTTCAAAAGTCTTTTCTGTCGAACCTCTGTCACCGAGATGACCCAATTTGAATTTTAAGTCTGGTTCGTGCCTGGCTCGGCTCAAAACCTTCAGTCTGGTGAGTTTGAGACTGGTTCCGTTTCCGAGCTACAGCATTACCCTAACCCTAACCTAAAACCCCATTACAAGCCTAACCCTAACCCTATATTATCTTTGATGAAATACAGGAGCAATGGTCGCCAGAGCATATGTCAGAGCATCTGTCTTTGGTTCTTATGGGAAATTGGAAACCACTCCGGTATTTATTCACTTGGATGTTATCAATCCTCTAGCAAACTTTAGAAGAACTGGCCCCTTTAGGAAAATTCACCATCACTAATTCCGCACATGGACCATGACTGGGTGCTCTCCGAAAAGCTCTGAATAATTACCATTTACGTGCCACAAGTTTTGCTGCATGCAAGTTCTGCACATGTATATATTAACTGAGAATTCCATCAACTCCAGTGTGAGTGAACTTTGACACAGTGCACATGGAAAGTCCAGAGAATACGTCTTGAACCTACCTTCGTAAGCAATCATCCAGGGAATGTGGTACATCATCAAACCCAGGGGGTGACATAAGGCCTGAGTCACCATTGTGGAGACTGCTACTGCTAGTACTGGAACCTGCAAGGAATCCATCCCAAAATACCATATAACATCTTTACACCGATCTCCATTACATGCTATAAACTACTTATAACACATTGATTTTAGTGCATTTATTGTCATTTAAGTGAGAGAAAGGAATGCACTGACCATGTCCCATTGAGCATATGTTTTGCTCATGCAAATGACCCGCATAGGTCGGTTTAGTATCATTTTGAAAGATTTGAAAGTGATTTGGGCTTTATTCGACTGAAAACACTTTTAATATAACCATTATAAGCCTCAATTATAAATATTTCACATGCTGCAAGTTTTGCAACTAATCAGATTTTAAAATTCTTCTAAAATTGGATTGATAACAGGGGTGGCATTCTGAAACACATGTTAACATTTATGTAAGAGAAAACGTCATGGATCTGAATTAGGTCACACAGTTGGATAATGTCTGCGCAAAGATGGTTGTGTACGTGAATAGTTAAGAGAAATCTGCACAAGCATCTCTAATATGTGTGTTTCGCTCTATTTCAATTTGTTATAATAAAAAAAATAGTACTAATAATATGCATTTCTTGGATAGCGCATATCACATATTTACCAACATCTCCAAGCTCTTCCAAAGCGCTTTGGATTATTACCCCAGCTCAGACTAGCTGTCCTTAGGTAGGCGCTGAAGCTTCCAGGAATATATACCTACCGGTACCCATTTACTACACCTGGGTCAAGAGCGGCAAATGTAGATTAATGTCTTGCCAAAAGACGTTAGTGATCTTCAGTCCGGTGACTCATTCCCTAGACCACAACACCTCTACTGGTGACAATTAACACACCTTTCACCACCATAAACCCCAACATTGTTTTCAAATTACCAAACCCTGATCATAATGAATCAAATGGTATATTCGATAGGCTTTAGGATAAAGAGACGACTTACCTGAAGAGTTACTGTCAACTGAGAAGTCGGGCATAGGGGTAGGTACAATTATGGGTACAGGCAGGGGTGCACTACCGCTACTACTAGATGGCCCCAGGTCGAGAGAAATATCCCAAAACGGATCTACTGTTGTTGATATACCCCTGAAAAAGAAGGAATGAAGAAAGAACAAATGAAATTGTGAGGTTTCTTTCGGATTGCAGTGTGTGATGTTTGAACTGTGAATTAAAAATCACAAAGGAATAAGAAAAGATGTGTGCATATATATATATTTATATATATATATATATATATATATATATTCATAATGTTCCACGTATTGGCATAGGCTATGATGATATCAAAATAAAGGATGACTGAAATGCATTGATTGCCAATTACAGAAATTTTATTCTCCAAATTTTCGGGGTCCTCCCCCTTCGTCAGGGAAAACGTGACGTGATTTCGACTGATAACAATAATAAAATAAAAGCAAACGCAGTCTAAGCGTATATTGCAAATGCATTACGCGCTAGTGTTGCTGGGGTTAAAATTAGGCATTATGACGTAATAAACGTCACAATGAAAAAGACGTCATAATTAATATGAAGACGTTTAGACTGCGAAAGCTGTACAGAGACAGAGACAAAGCACTTGGCATAAAGAAGAATGGTCATACCACAACAAAATAATATAAATTAGAATCAAGTCTGAAAGCACTGTAAAGAAGGACGCAGAAGCAACAGGATTAACAGAAAAATGTGTAGGGGCTGAGCCACGCGAGGTCCTTGTTAAGGCCGTTCTCAAAGCTCCTAGATTCGACTATGTTGCGCAATTCTGCCCATTTCCTTTCGTCAGCCGATTTGTAGTGGAATGACGTGAGATCATTCATAGTGTGTGGCCAAACAATGAAAATGTCGTCAATGTATCTGACATACATTGCCGGCTGGAGAGTACATATATATAAATATATATAAAATAAACTTGCAACAATAAAACAATGGGAATATACTGCAGCATTGATGGTCATGGTTCTAAAAGAGGACCAAAACACAATAAAGCATTATAGTTATCAATTATTAGTTGTCAGTATAAAAAGCTTTTCTTTTAGCCATTATTCAATGCAATTTACTTTTGACAAAATGTTTATTATCAATTAAACATTGTCCATACTTTCACATAGTTCCCAGTATATTCTTCTCTATTTCTCTGGTATCCCACAATATTGAATTAATGACAATTACTTCAATCAGCATATTTTCATGATATTCTTAGCAATGACGGCATTTTCACCAGTGTAGAATCCTTTTCTAACAACTTGTAATGAGACTTACTTGCATGCTTGGCAAGTGACATCAGACTGCAGCCCTCCAGTAAAGATTTGGTCAATGATACAATTGCAATGATTGGGGTTATTGCCTGAAGCTCCATTGTGCCCTGGAAAGAAAAGAAAAAAGCCGTTGTTAGTGATAGGAAGTTTTCCGTACATTTAGAAAATCTTGTTTATGATAGGTCGGGAATAGGTGACGTCATAGGCGAGATGTTTTGGGGGATTGGCACATAATTGACTATTGAGGGCGTATAGCGGCATGCTACTGATTTTCCATGTTATGGAACGGTCGGACGACCGTGAGGTTGTGATGATAAATTAACTCTTTTTGATGAGCCCAACGTTTTAATAGACAATTATAACATTATTTCATAGATAAGTAAATTGATAATCAGTGATAATGTCTACATATTATGTTGATGATTAGTGGTGTAAAATTGATGCCAAAGGTTTGCATAAAAGTTTATTGGGTAACATGTTGTATGGCATGTTAAGCATAACAGTAATGCTGTGCGTGTAGAGTGTACACGTGTAATTTCCCGGAAGTACAAGTGGTCGCACATTTTTTGTTGAACGATAGTTCACCATGATAAATAAGACTATGGCAATTGGGGCACGTTATTTCTTATAGGGTTCAGTAGTTGACATGAATGTACATGTAATTCTGATTAATGAAGCATTATGATATAAATGGCTCATTTAAGGGAATTTATTATGAAAAGTCAGACATCATTTACAAGCATGTTATTAAAGGGATTTCAGGCCTTGTAGGGAAGCTCCCCTTCTGTTTTTAAGACATTTAAAGTCTAGGAAAGCATTTCTGAGTAATAGAATATTTTTTGTGAGTGCTTCCCCAGTGTAGACAATTCAGAATACAGCGTTAAAACTACAGGTATCCGCAATTCAAGACAGGCAACATTCCGGATAAATTGATTATTTATTCTCCTGCACATGGGCACAATTGTATTTTTTGCTTTTATTGCTTTATGTAATAACAATCATTGTATCTGAAAGAATAAAGAATAGTTTCCATCCATCAATAAAAAAACCCACTTTGTATGGGCAAACAGTGACTTTGAACTTTTCAACAATTTGCCAATTTAAGGATTTTAATGCTTATTTTTCCTTTTAAAAACTTGGAATTACACTACATATTGTAATGCAACACATACTGACACATCATTTGTAGAAAATATGGAGAGAAATATTTTCCCCCTTCTGCCCATGAATCTGATACTTTAACGGGCTCTGAATCACGGGTTCTTGAGCAAAACAAAAAAATATGGGCTATTCTCCTCAAAGGGTCAATCATACCAACCTTTACAATGTCTATGTAAGACATCTAATGCAGCAATGAAGAATTCATGAGCATCTTGCTGTTCATAACCAGCTAGATGCCTTGCATGAGTCCAAACCAGGTGTAACAGCCGATAAGGAATGTGCACCGATCGGATCCCGGAGTAGAACTGTATGGATTCAAGCAGAATACCAAATTATTATTACACATACCTTATTCTCAAATGTCTTTAATTAATACTAAGTACATGAACCTGCTTTTAAAAATTCATTGGATAACATTAATCATTTCAAAATATGCTCACAGTGGTTATGGGGCCTGTTTCTCAAAACCAAAGAAGAGACAGTCATAACTTTGTAAGTCAATAATGGTGATGTCTCTGAATTTTCTAAACCATTTCTTGGAAAGCCAACTAACTTAGTATTCCAAGACATATTGTGATACCGATACTATCGGCAAGAAAATGAGCTTTCACAAAAGCCTTTGCCGCAAGTACACTCATTTTTTTTGGAACAATCAAATATTTGAATAAATTAGGAAATACAAAGATATTTTCAAAAGTAGCAAAATATTTCATATTGTGATTAAGTCAGCATATTATTAGATCAAAAGGTTAGCCAAACCTGTCCATACACAGATCATTATTGATATTATAATTGTTTTTCATGCAGATCCTTAATCAGAGCTCAACTTCCTCTGTTAAAGAACAGGGGAGCGTTTCATCAAGCGTTTTGTCAGTGATTTTTACTGACAACTGTTATAAGCTACTGGAATCCTTGCATCTGATTGGCTGAGAGCAAATTTGTCGGTGAAAATCACTGACAAAACACTTGATGAAACGCTCCCCAGGTGGAGTTCTGGTAGAGGTGAAAAATAATCTTGTTTGTTTTATGTCACTTTAGAAGAATATCACAGAGAAGATGTCCCTTGAAAAGGATTGCTTTTCAATGCCCTCATATTCGAAATACGAAGAGAAACAGATGAAAAAGTTTTAAGCAAACATTCATGTCATGTGTGTGCGCATGTGTGTGTGTGTGTATAGTCCCATATACCCATTTTTGTGTGCTGTGCATGTGACTTCCAGCAAGATTGCTCAGTCAATTTCATTCCATTTTCGTGATTCCAAAACCTCACCATATACACCCATTCTTATGCACTCCATGATCAACTTTTCCCAATTGCTTCCAGACAGTTTCTTTCACAATATAATCACATGAACAGAACTTGGGGTTTATCTTGAAATTGTGATTTACCTCTTGAAATACCCTGGTCATTTCACACACTAGACACTGGTCTCTACTGCGTTCATTGTCACAGTGATGCTTGTCTGAAAGGAAGAAGTCCCTGAGCAGAGGAGTGTGTGTCAGAGCCTGGACGATGCAATTCATGAAACACGTATTACCCAGATTGATCAGACCCCGTAGACCTGGAAGGAACAAAGAATATAGGAGCGGGTATGAGAGGTTTGGTTCAAAGGCACGCACAAATACATGATAGTACTCACAAAAATACAACTTTACTAAAATGTATTCAAATTTTAGGCTTACAGGTACTTCTCTGTGGAAAAGATTCACAGGAGTGCTGGGCCCCAGTTTCATGAAACTTGCATTCACTGACAATTTACAATAACTGTTATAAGCTACTGAAATCCTTGCATCTGATTGGCCGAGAGCAAATTTGTCAGTAAAAATCACTAACAAGACACTTGATGAAACGCCCCCCAGAGCAATTAGCTCTGGAAAGCTCCAAAAGAGCACTGGTTAAAACGATCAATTAAATTATAAAAATAATTTTGATGAAATCTTGCAATATAAAGCAAATCCAAAAAGTAGCTCCCTTACTAAAACAAAGAATTTTTTGATACTTCTAGAACAGTAGTTATTCATAACAACCCAAGAGTTTGACAGGCATTTTCCCAACACAGCACCAACTGATGGTAGATATCATCTATGGACATGCCATCAACTACGGTAGGCATGGTTTGTACATCACTAAAATGTTAAAAGTAATTTTTTTTCAAAATGCGATAAAAATCTATCTGATTATCCAAGCTCAAGCATTGATTAACTTTTTTGCGGAGAAGAATAAAAAACTGCTGATAATCCTAGAAACAGTTTTTCCTCACTCTCTTTTACCCTCCTCTTCTTCTCCGTCCTGATTTCTCCTGGCTTGAATGACCCACCTATTGTAGAGCTTCTCCATCTATACTTTTCTGCAGATTCTAATCTCAAATGAATGATTAACAAATTTCAAAGCACCCAAGTACCCTGGACAGAACAAGCAACTTATTGTATGGCTTCTCCTTCTATCCCTTTGTATATATTTTTATCTCAATTGCATGATTACTGGAAAACCAGAAATTTCATGTGGATGGCTTTCGCGAATTTCACAAGTGGTCCAGATTCCCAAAAGTTTCATGCTGCGAAATAATCAAATCACAATTGAAACATAAAATTCTGGCGATTTGAGAAAGATTCGCAAATGTTTTATATCGCGAAAGTTTCTGGCTTTTACAGTAAGATTGTAGAGTTCCCATGTATCCTTGACGGAATGCCACACCTATGATAGACTTTCCAGATGCTTTCTATCTGGTAGGGTTCCTCCTAGACCCATCCCCTCAATCTCTACCTCGTCTCTCATTTTGCATAGAGCTTTCCCCAAACCTTCCCCCCCCCCCTCCCTCTCTCTCTCTTTTCCTCTCCCTCTACCCCAGCTCACATGACCTACCTACTGTTGAGCTTCCAGATACTTTCTTTCTGGTAGGGTTCCTCCTTAGACACTCATTGCCATATCCCATACCTTTCCATGCCAAGAAATCTACTAGACCCATCCCGTCAATCTGCTCATCTCCTTTTCTCCCAAGGCTTGAAATGCCTACCGATTGTGGAGCTCCCCCCCCCCCCCCCCCCCCCGCCATTGGAGCTTTTTCTTTCCATTCTGAATAAACCTCTCTACTTGGATTACCCCCCCCCCCCTCTCTCTCTCTTTCCCTCTCCCTCTGGCCCAGCTAGTATGACCTACCTATTGTTGAGCTTCCAGATACTTTCTTTCTGGTCGGGTTCCTCCTAAGAAGCTCTATCTCGTATCCTGTAGCCTCCCATGCAGAGAAGCCCTGTACGCTAGAACCTGTATAGGGAATACAGAGAAATCCATTCTCAGCTGTCATCGCTGCTATTTTAACAAGGACATTCAAGCTTTCCTCGAGGCTTCACACAACCCCTCCTGGACCCTGTTTCATAAAACTTGTTATCAGTAACAACTGCTACATTTCTATGACAAATTTGGTCTTAGCCAATCAGATGCAAGTATTTCAGTAGCTTATAACAGTTATTGCATCTTGTCATTGGTAACCAGTTTTATGAAACCGGGCCCTGGTTAAGGTTTCTTCACACATGCTCCTGTGTCTATTGCTCCGAGAATCAATTTTGTCCATTAAACCTGTTCACATCACTACATCCAACACTAACACTAACTGCAAACCTACATGTAATCTGAAACTCAATCGCTGCACTAACCCGAGATCTGTATTTTTGACAAAATTAAACCTGTTTCAATTGTCCCGTGGGCAAATGTCAGTCAGACCACCCAGCTTAATTATCGTTTTGATAGTACTATTCAATCTGTAGAAGTTGAGAAGCCTTTGGAAGACTTGCCTGTCCATGGAATGCATTCCATCACGAAAATAGCTCGCAAACTGCTGATATTTCCAATTAAGCTCCTTGTATTTCAGGGCATTTTTTTTTTCTCGACCTGGTGGGTCTCTGGCCTACAAGTCAGAGCTAACAACAGTTTTTTCTTTAAATCCAAGTCAGATTCTTCAAATAGCCTTAGGACTAAACTATTAGATCTATACTGCAGTATTTCCATGAGAGGAATATGCTTTAGACGATTCCCTTCTGAAAATTTCTGTACCTTATTTGGATTCCCAATCTAACATGATAACTCTTATCTTTGAAAAGCCACTTGTATAAGTAAGATAAATCCCTACAGAATATCATTTTTATATATAACACATTTCAACATAATTTAAGATCACAAAATCTCCCTGTTCATGGATAAGCTTGCTGTAAAGTACAACAAAGATATCCTTTAAAATTTATATAACATAACTTTTTTTTTTTGGAAATACAGCTAAATTGTTGAAGAAGGAACAATTATCCATGCATTGTTGTATACATACCATGGAATTTTGAACAATTTAATCTTTCCTCCTGTGATATCTGTTCAAATTCAGAATCATAGACGTAGTCTCCACACGGTATGCAGAAAACTGTGCCATGAGTCATATCTACGGCTGTAACAAACAATAGGTGAAATTAAATGACTTACTGATGTCCACAATTCAAAACAAGGTAATGGAATTTATACTTTTAAGAATCTAGATGCAAACAAGAAGCAAAGAACCCTTTTTTTGACACATATCTCAAGACATATTCATCTGGGCTCTGTTGTACAAAAGTTATGATCAGAGGGTGTTTCATGAAAGGACTTGTCAGATATTTTATCTGACAAATTTGCTCTCAGCCAATCAGATGCAAGGATTTCAGTAGCTTATAACAGTTGTCGGATGAAATATCCGACAACTTCCTTTCATGAAACGCTCCCCAGTCATCAATGTTCATTACTAGCCCATAACGATACTAATTACAACAAGTTGCATCCGAAACCTATGCAATTAATGTTTGGTAAAGTCATCAATCAAGGGTAAGTTATCCCCAACAAGGATATTGGCAAGGGTCATAAATAGGTCAATGCATAATTTTAATTACTTTCAAGCATACATTGGTTCTCTCAAGCTATCCCCATGGGATGTTGCAAAGCTGTATTTCACTCAACATAAACCAAGGGGTAAAATGGCTCATGCTGATTAGGAGCCTGCGTTGTATGATCTTGTCAATGTTGAACCTACCAAGGTCGTGTTTCTTGGATCTCGCATGGTCGTGTATATGGCCCATAGTGTAGCACCCAAAGAACACACAATGTAGGCACGCATGTAGACGTTGGTTACACTGCTGGCATACATGACAGCTACCTGCCCGGGCCTGCACACAGGAAAACACAAATCACAAACATTTTCAGATGAGCAATACCTACCAAATAAATACTGTAGAATTCAGACTTTGGGCTGTGATGCTTTTTAAAAAAATAGAAAGCATTTATTATTAACAATATTAGTACCGTAGTTGTATCATTGTTATTATGACTTCATCAAGACTGGCCATAAGCTGAGTGACTATCACAATTTTATGGCAATATCTTGAGAGTCACTGCCACATAAACCTCATCAAAATGATGAAGAACATTGCAGAGCATGCAATCCAGAATAAACTGTAGGATACTTCTCTCTCTATTCATGGCACACTGATCTCAGGAAAAGGCCGATTCTATGTTTATAAATGCCTACAGGTGTACATCAGTACATTTATTCATTTTTACACATTTTGGTACTGTACTGCAGCTGTGTGACATATATGTGGAAGCTCAAAAAATTCCCCATATTATTCTGCTGGTAATTTTGATTTAATCTTTTTTGTCAAAGTTCATTCACACTGTGAGACGGATATGCAGAGTGGGGCACAAAGTCCACAAATAACACTATTACAGTTCAGCTGCATATTTATTATTGAATAAGCAAGAATTCGATTCAATCCTAGAGAAATTGCAAAGAAACACTGCACACTCTAAATACACAGCTTGCTTGGAAATAAGAGTAATTAGCTTCAGCACAAAAATCAAATTGACATTAAGAGTATCTGTATTCAATCACACAGAAATATATAGATCTTTATATTCTGAAGTTGAAGCATTGAGAAAATTAGGACGAACAAGTGTGAAAAACTAAATTTTTCAAGTCAATATCAATGCTCTTTCAAAGTTTACTTGAGAAAATGAAAGGGTCCTTTAGCTATGCCCAAGTAATGAATGAATGCAAATCTTGATTTTGTAGCTGAACAGCGTGAAGCGAATTTCACCCCAATTTCCAAGTAATGATATCACAAAAAGTAAAGGGGGAAATTACAAATTCCTTTTGGCAAATCTAAGTGAATTCACAGCAGAAATTTAGAGCATTGAACACATTGCAGTGTGTAATTGTGGGGTGCAGAGCTTTAGGACTTCTGCCCCGACTATACATCCAACATTTTGTCCATTCAAATTAGAGATTTAGACTCTAGTTTTAGAGGTCTCTAAATTATTATATTAACTGTAGATAAACAAATCATAAGTTATTCAAAACTTATGATACATGTTCATGTATTGTGTTGATTCTAGATCACTTTAATGTTAGAACAGAAATCAATCATTTCATTTTGCCTGGCTAAATAT